>JAVKPL010010512.1:0-45270 GCA_032173675.1 Gastrolobium villosum | reverse complement strand
AAACTTCGTAGAGAAGCCAGTAGACGAAGAGTTATGCTGGGAGAAAAAGATTCGCTTGATAAGTCTGATGATATGTCTGCATTAGCTGCCAACCGTACCATTGACCGTTGCTCTGAAGAATCAAAATGGGATGGTCATCCATGGTGCACCCATTGCAATAAAATTGGTCATACCCGTGAGAAATGTTGGGAAATCCATGGGAAACCTGCAAATTGGAAGCCTAAAGGAAAAAGTAAAGGTCGTGCATATCAGGCCTTTACTGATGACAAGGTTGATGAGCCTCATGCATCCTCTAACTCTGATGGTGTCTTTCTTAGCAAGACTCAGTTTGAACAATTTGAGAGACTTTTGACTGAACTTTCTAAAGCCACTAGTAATGTGGTCCAGCAAGGTACAACTTTTCATGTTGATAGTCAAAATAATTGGATCCTTGATTCTGGAGTCTCTTATCATATGACAGGTAATCTTGGCTTGTTTTTTTCATACACTCCATATTCTGAACCCTCTAGGGGCAAGATCACCATGGCAGTTTTTCCCAGATTGCGGGACACGGAACCATTAAACTTCTTGAGCTGATTAATTTAACATCAGTTCTTTATGATCCTTCTCTGACTTGTAATCTCATTTCCATAAGCAAGGTGACTTCTGAGTCGCATTGCTTTGCTAAATTCTTTCCACATGGTTGTATTTTTCAGGAATAAGACTCGGAGAGGAAGATTGGCAGTGCTAGAGAGGATGGTGGACTTTACTACTTTGAGGAGGATGTGACTCATGAAGCCATTTTCGTAGAAAAAACTCTATGTTTCCTTTTGATTCATGTAATGATGTTATGCTGTGGCACCGTAGGCTAGGCCATCCAAATTTTATTTATCTTCAGAAGTTGTTACCAAATTTATTTATTAATAAAAGTCCTAGTTTGTTTTCTTGTGATATTTGTCAACTTGCCAAGCATACTCGTGCTCATCATCCTTCTAAAGTTCACCATGACTCTTCCCTATTTTCCTTAATTCATAGTGATATATGGGGTCCAGCCCGTGTTAAAAATATTTCAGGTACTCGATGGTTCATTACCTTCATTGATGACCATTCTCGAGTTTGTTGGGTATATCTTCTAAAGAACAAGTCCGATGCTGCATCCGTGTTTAAAAAATTTCATGCCATGGTTCAAACCCAATTCCTAGTTGCTATACAAATTCTTCGTACAGATAATGGCAAAGAGTACTTTAACTCTATTCTTGGAGAATATCTTTCCCAACATGGCATCCTTCACCAAAGCTCGTGTCCTGACACACCCCAACAAAACGGAGTTGCGGAAAGAAAAAACCGACATCTCCTTGAAGTTGCTCGGGCTCTTATGTTTACCACGAGTGTTCATAAATATCTTTGGGGAGAGGCAGTTCTCACTGCCTCGTATCTGATAAATCGAATGCCATCTCGCATTCTAAAATTTCAGTCTCCTCTTTCTCGTCTTTGTCATACCTTCCCTTCCTTCCGAGGCGTCTCCTCCTTACCTCCCAAGTTATTTGGTTGTGTTGTATTTGTCCATATTCCCTCCCATCAACGGTCTAAGCTTGATCCTAAGTCTCTCCAGTGTGTCTTTATTGGTTATTCTCCTACTCAACGTGGCTATAAGTGTTATTCACCCTCCCTTCGTAAGGTCTTTGTCTCTATGGATGTCACATTTTCTGAGAATGACTCTTTCTTCCCCGTGACTTCTCTTCAGGGGGAGTCTATAGGAGTAGATGAAGATCAGTCATGGGAACCTACTGATGCCACAGTATTACCTCTATTTTTGGAAACGAGGGGAGCTACGGAATCCACACCATCAGGAGCCTCCTCAAAGTGAGGACAAGTTTATAGCAGGCGAAAGCCTCCTCAAAGTGTGAATAACCCAGAGCCTCTACACTGCCAGGATTCTGAACCATGTTCTAGTTCCAGCACCCCAACACTTGAGTGCCATGATGAAAATGATCTAAACTTGCCTATTGCTCTCAGAAAAGGTACTCGATCTTGTACTAATCATCCTATTTCTAATCATATTTCATATGGAAAGTTGTCCCCAGGGTTTCGTTCTTTCAATGCTATGTTGGATAGTACAAAGATACCGAGAAATATACATAAGGCTCTCAATGATCAAAAATGGAGAGATGCTGTCTTTGAAGAATTGAATGCTTTAGAAAGAAATGGAACTTGGGAGATAGTGACCCTACCCAAGGGAAAACATGCAGTAGGATGCAAATGGTTGTTTGCAATAAAATTCAATGCAGATAATAGCATCAACAGATACAAGGAAAGATTGGTTGCAAAGGGTTTCACTCAGACTCATGGTATAGATTATCATGAGACTTTTGCTCCGGTTGCTAAAGTCAATACCATCCGGGTTCTCTTATCTCTTGCTGCCAACCTAGATTGGCCTCTACAACAGTTAGATGTGAAGAATGCATTCCTAAATGGTGACTTACATGAAGAAGTCTATATGGATCCTCCACCTGGTTTTGAAAAGGGAAATGGATCAGTGTGTAAACTAAAAAAGTCTCTATATGGATTGAAACAGTCTCCCAGAGAATGGTTCGACAAATTCACACAAGCTGTCAAAAGAAGAGGCTTCATTCAAGCATAGACTGATCATACTCTCTTCCACAAACACTCTAAGGATGGTAAAATTTCTATTCTTATTGTATATGTAGATGATATAATTCTTACAGGTGATGATATTGAGGAATTGAACACCTTGCAGAAATATCTAGCAGCTCAATTTGAACTCAAAGATCTTGGCACTCTCAAATATTTTCTTGGTATGGAAGTTGCTAGGAGAAAAACAAGCATCACTCTCACACAAAAGAAATATGTTCTAGATCTTTTGATGGAAACAGGAATGTTAGGATGTAAACCTGCTGAGACACCCGTAGAACCTGATACCAAGTTAGGTATTGAAGATGGGAATGAGGTGGATAAAGAACAATATCAGCGATTGGTTGGTAAACTAATTTACTTATCTCATACGCGTCCTGTCATTGCCTTTGCGGTGAGTATGATTAGTCAATTCATGCACTCACCCAAGGAAAAACATCTTAGTGCAGTCTATAGGGTTCTTCGATACCTCAAGAACACTCCAGGAAGAGGATTATTCTTTAAAAAGGGGTATAAAAGAACAATTGAAATATACACTGATGCAGATTGGGTAGGCTCATCAGTAGACAAAAGATCTACCTCAGGCTATTGCACCTATGTATGGGGAAATCTTGTTACTTGGAGAAGCAAAAAGCAAACAGTGGTTGCAAGAAGTAGTGCTGAAGCAGAATTTCGAGCTTTAGCTCATGGAGTTTGTGAAGGAATCTGGTTGAGAAGACTTCTTCAAGAGTTGAAGATTTCATATTCCCTACCAATAAAACTATATTGTGATAACAAGGCAGCTGTTAGCATTGCTCAAAATCCTGTGCATCATGATCGAACAAAGCATGTGGAAGTTGATCGTCACTTCATCAAAGAAAAATTAGATGATGGAAGTGTGCGTATGATGTATGTTCCAACCAAAGACCAAACTGTAGGTATCCTTACCAAGGGCCTACACCGTCCAGCATTCGAAGACTTGATTGGGAAGTTGGGAATGATCAACATTTATCTCCCAACTTGAGGGGGAGTGTAGAAAATCAGAATTAAAATTCAATTATTTTTCCGTTTTTATTTCCTATTAATTAGAATTGATTGTAATTAATTAGAATCCGTTATTTTATTAATTAGAATTAATTATGATTGAGTCATAGGTGAGTCATAGCTGAGTCATGCTCAGTTACTTTTTCCTTGTATAAGTACTCCTCATTCCACATGTAAATATTTCAATATCAATATACATAAACTTTTTCAATAGTTCTGTTGATCACCTTGCGCAATGTTATTCATTCGTCTCCAAGAAGTTTCGCCAACTTCCACAGGAATCATAGCCTCACAGCCATACGTCAACCGGAAAGGGGTTTCCCCTGTTGATGTTTGGGTACTCGTTCTGTATCCCCAAAGGACAAAGTGTAGTTGTTGAACCCAACTTTTCTTAGAGTCTGACATTCGTTTCCTGAGGCCTTCCATAATTACTTTGTTCGCTGCCTCAGCTTGCCCATTTGACTGTGGGTGTTCTACCGAAGCAAAACGATGGATGACATGCAAGTCCTTCATCAACTGCTGGAATCTCTTGTCAACAAATTGTGTTCCATTGTCTGTAACCACCTCGGCTGGTATTCCAAATCTGGAAATGATATTTTTTCTCAAAAAATCTTTGTAGCCGTGTAGAGGTGATGTGGCAACTGGCTCTGCTTCTATCCATTTTGCGAAGTAGTCCACAACCAAAATTAGCCATTTTAATTGTCCCCTAGCCGCTTTGAAAGGTCCCAGCAGATCCATTCCCCATTTAAAGAAGGGCCATAGAGCTGAGATGTATTTCATTTCTTCAGGCGATGAAAGAATATGTTTGGCATGTTTTTGGCAACTGTCGCATTTCTTCACATGCTCTTTGGAATCCACTTCCATAGTCGGCCAATAGTAACCAGCTCGGAGAGCTTTCCTTTCCAGAGCTTTGCCACCCACGTGATGGCCGTTAATTCCCTCGTGAATCTCGGACAGTACGTATTATGCGTCCTTGGAGTTCATACACTTTAGCATCGGGGTTTGCAGCCCTCTTCTAAACAATTGGTCATTCACCATTGTATATTGTGTCACATCTTTGATCAACTTGCGGGATTCCTGTGGATCTTCTGGCCTCGTCCCTTTCTCGAGGTATTCCACTATGGGGTGCCTCCAATCTGTTATCGAAGTGATGGTCATCACGCAACTCGGCGTGGCTAAGCTTTGTTGTATCACTGTCCTATGGTTCCCTGGGTTTTTTCTGCTGGCCAATTTTGATAAGATATCTGCACGACAATTTTCTCCCCGAGGGATATGAGCAATCTGCACTGTTTCAAAGTCAGCCATCATTTCTTTTACTTTGCGCAAGTATTTCACCATTAAGGGACCCTTAGCCTGATATTTTCCTTCTATTTGCGACGTGATCAGCTGTGAATCACTGAAAACCGCAACATTTTTTGCTCCGTATTCTTTAACTTGAATCAAACCAGCTATCAATGCTTCGTATTCTTCCTAGTTGTTTGAAAAAATGGGAGGACGTGTTCAGCCGACTTTGGTAGAAATCGGGTTAATGCTGCTATCCTACCTGTTAATTGCTGTATTTATTTTTTGTTTTGGGGTTCCTTCATGTCGAGAACTGCCCTGCATTTGTCCGGGTTGGCTTCGATCCCCCGATGAGTTAACATGAAGCCCAAGAATTTTCCGGCTGGAACTCCAAATGTGCATTTAGCAGGGTTTAGCCGAATGTAGTATGCTTTGAGTTTTTGAAAAGTCTGTTCCAGATCTTGGATATGAGTGGTGGTGCTGAATGACTTTACATTCATGTCATCAATATAAACTTCAACGTTCTTACCCAGCTGATCTTCGAAGACTTTGTTCATCATCCTCTGATATGTTGCCCCCGAGTTCTTGAGACCAAATGGCATCACATTGTAATAGTAATTTGCTTTTTCAGCGATAACAGCTGTTTTTTCCTGGTCCTCTGGATACATTGAAATTTGGTTGTAACCGGAGTAAGCATCCATAAAAGTTAAAAGTCAGAAACCGGTCGAGTTATCCACTAGTTGGTCTATGTTGGGCATGGGGTAAGAGTCTTTTGGACAGACCTTGTTTAAGTCCGTGTAGTCAGTATAGACTCTCCACTTTCCATTCGGCTTTTTCATCATTACTGTATTTCCCAGATGAACTCGACATCCAGTAACTCTTTAACATGCTCTTCTAAGACTTGTTGTCGTTCAGGTCCTAATTTCCTCTTCTTTTGTGAAATTGGCGTTGAACCTGGGTATACTGCCAGCTTGTGGCAGCAAAAACTCGGATTAATACCCGAAATTTCTGACGACTTCCGAGCAAAGACATCCGTGTTACCTCTGAGAAATTTGGCAATTTTTCTTTTGAGATGAGGGTCGATGGCCTTACCAACTCGGTTATATTGACCAGGTTCATCCCCCAATGGTAAATTTTCTAATTCTCCATCAGGTTCTGGTCGCGGGATTGTTTCTTCCTTCATTTCGAGTTCCACGACGTTAACCAGCTTTCCTGAACGGTAAGGAGCTATGCTCTTTCCGTGTTTATCACCAGGATGAATCTGAGGAGGGCTAGAAGGTCTGCCTTTTCTTTCTTCGACAGTGTCGAAATAACATCCGCGAGATTCCTTCTAATCGCAGCAAATGGTAATTATGTCATTCTTGCTGCTTACCATTCTGATCTTCGATGTTTGGTAGAAACCATCATGTCCCACTAGTGTATGGTTGGTCTTCCCAGGATTATGTTATATTCTGACGGAAAGTTAGCCACTATGAACCTAACCCGCTTTGATTTGAAAGCTTGTTTTGTTCTTAGGGTTAATCTCAGGTCTATATAGCCTTTCGGAGATGTGTGTTGTCCGTTAAAGGCTATCAACACCGTTTTGCAGGGCCTGAGGTCTTCTTCATCGAGGCTCATCTTTTTGAACGCATCCCATAATATAATATCGGCACAACTTCCTGCATCTACGAAGATTTTTTTAACTCGAAAATTGACTAGGGTTCCAGTAATAACTAATTCATCTACATGTCCCGGCTTTACACCTTGCATGTCCTCCTTTGTGAAGTATAGCAAATGAGGGTCTGGTGTGCTCAGATTCTCCTTGAAAGTAGGACGATCCCGAACGGAAAGGACTTGTCTCAAATATTTTCGTCTGGCATTCGTCGTGTCTCCTCCCCCACCAAGAGCCCCACTAATTGCATTGCATTCAAAAGCCGCTTCCGGGAACTCTTCGTGGGCAAATCCGTTCGTCGGGTTTTTGCTATCCTTGCCTTTGTTCTCAGGATTTGGGCTTCTGTTTCTTTTCCTGTCATCAAACTTTCTTTTGTTATTTTTAGAACCCTGCGTCTGGATTAAGTATTATCGCAACCTGCCATCTTTCATGAATTTTTCTACAGCATCTCGGAGATCCTAGTATTGATCTGTTGTGTGACCTGGCCCATCATGAAAAGCGCAGTATTTGGATTTGTCCAACCCTCCTCTGTCAAATATGGCCCGGGGTTTGTCTACCTTTCTCATTTCCGTCATGACCAATTTCCTCCATATTTGAGAATGTGGGGCATTCAACGGTGTATATTTGTCATACCTTCCAATTTGATCTCGGTTATCGGGTATTCTGACCCTGTTTTCTTTTTTCTTGATGTCGGCCCGATCCCTCGATTTCAGAGCCGGGCTTCTCCTTCTTGGGCTTACTCCTTTCCTTCTTCTGGTTGAGCATTCGCTATCTCCATTTCCTCGAGTTCGAGGTACTTCTTGGATCAGGTTCTGAACTCTTCCAATGTTTTTACTGGATCCTTGTATACCGACTTGGCCAGTCTCGACGCCCCGTCCAGGCCAGCAATAATGAGGTGAATGTGGACATTTTCTGGCAAACTCGGCACTTGCAAAGCGGCATCTTTAAATCGATTAAGGTATCTTTGGAGGGTTTCTCCGGGATGTTGGCGTATCTTTCCGAGTGCGAATTTGGATTTTGGATGTTTTTTGCTTGTGACAAAGTTAAGGAGGAATCTCTGCCCAAACTCCTCAAAAGAACTAATAGAGTTAGCAGGGAGGGTTGAGAACCATACCTGTGCCGCCCCATGAAAGTAAACTGGCCTTGAAGGCCGATGCATGTAAGGTGGAAAAACAAAACTTTTTTACGCGGAAACATACATGCACATAGAGATCCATGCTTTAGGACAACATGATGTTACCTTGTTTTTGGCCTGATCAGTCAGGGAGATCAATTGTCAGGTCTGAAGGGTTCAAACCCTCTAATGTTGATCCACACCACCGTTCGTCAATGATGCAAGAACATCTTCTTGTAAGCCACCAGATGATCACCACAGTGAGGCTTGCTATGCGTTCAATTGGTGAAGGTGGAGGCTAGGTATAGTGTTTAGAAAGTGAGGTGAGACACACTATAGTATTGGCGCATAAGATGAAGGAGAGTAGGCTAGGTTTTTGCGAAAAACCCTAAGGAAGAGAACCACCCAAGTTAGCGCACAAGAGGGATGAGAGAATGATGTATTGCAATAAGATTTTTCATTCAAACTTATTTGAAAAGTGGCACACAAACAAGGAGAAATAAGTGGAGTTGTTGCAAATCAAATCTAGCCAACAACCTTCAATCTTATCCTCATGAGACTAAGTTCAAACCTAGTCAAAATTCTGATTTAAAAACCATCATATGGTTAGCCAATTATTGCGCCCTATTCAGCCCAAAAAGGGGTCCAAATATGTTAAGTAGTTTCATTCAAAATTTGAACCAACTCACTCACTTATTCTCTTAACTACCAAATCTGATTAGAGCTTGTTTGGTTGACTAGATGACACTCATATCCACTCAAAACTTGCGCCCCAATCAGCCCTTGGTGATCTCCAAAGATCTCCTCTTTATACAAGGGATTTGTTCCAACAAGATCTCATCTTATCCTTTTGTTATGAAACAACTTTTCATAGCCAATTCAAATTCGAATTCAAACACTTGAATTCAAATGTTCAAACATTCAAATTCAAAATTCAAATTCAAAATTTAAATTTCAAAATCCAATTTAAAAATTCAAATTTCAAATTCACAACTCGAATTTCAAAATTCAAATTCCAAATTCAAATTCCAAATTTCAAAATTACAATTTCAAATTCAAATTTCAAAATTCAAATTCCAAATTCAAATTTCGAATTTCAAATTCAAAATTCAAAATTTAAATGTTTGATAATTAATTTAACTAATTAAATTAATTAGTAATGTCTTGAACTATCCAAGCCCATTACAATGCTCCATGCGCCCTCCACCCTTTAGGTGGGCTTCCAAACAGCTTCTTGGGCTAACAACCATTATTAGGCCCAATACCTTTAAAGCTAGTTCATCATGACTACAAGGTGTTAGTGTATGACCCATTAGGTCCAACTTAGCCTCTGACATAACTGGGCTTGGGCCCAACAAGCCCACAACCCAATTAATGACAACACAGAGCACTAGCAATGCTTTGTTGCCCCAGAGCTAGTCAGATTAATGACTTGGTCATCCTATTGCACATATTTGGTTGCCGTATGTATTTCCCTTCATCTCGGTTATCTTCCCATTAACCTAGGGTAAGTAGATGTATCAACCCCTGCGGTTTAGGGTAAGCTTTATTTGAAATAGGGAATCTTTAATTTACTGACTCTAAAGGCAGATCATCTCATGATCTCTTTTACTATGCATACATTCCCGAGTCCCTGTAAATGTCATCCCGATTTCTCCAGTTTACAGATAACCTAATCTCTCACAGAGATTTGACGAATTCCTTCAGCTTATTACCCTAGCCCTGTGCTCTTTCAGGACACGCCCAACAGTATACCTATAAGTCTCCATGTTTCAGGCAAACAAGGCATACAATCAAAACATGCCTTCTAGAACACAGTCTAGGTAATAAATTCTGGTCTAAGGAAAGACATACCCAAATATAAAGAGATTACTCTAATGACACTATCTGTGAGATTTCCTCATAGAGTCTCTTTTTGGGTCTGTTCAGTGCGAGCTATACTCTTATAGGTCCACCTATGACTTTAGCTAAGACATCTCCATATCTGTAGCTCATGAGGTCTTTACCTTGTATCCATATACAAGTAGATAAGTCGTACTAGTCTTACCCGAGATCACTGATCCCCAATCTCAGTGTCTCTAGACTAGAACATATAATTAGGAATAGACATGCGATATCCTTGAATCCTCATGATCGTGATCTCATCACAGATACTCAAGAGATACTTGTTCTATTCCAAGGGGTTTATCCAGATCGTTCATATAATATTAACAATAATATCGAGACATAATATGAAACTGGATAAAGGTTGCTTTTCTTTATTTGCGAAAAATAGTTCTACATCTAGTGTCCTTTATTTAATCAAAATATTGTCTCTAGGACACCTATATACTAACACCCCAGTTGAGGTGATGGCGAATATCCGAGATATAAGAGGTTTGTCTATCCCTCAGATATACATATCCGTATCAAAAGCATCTATATGAACCTGCGGATCTTGGCTTCCGTCATACTTTGGCAAACGCGCCAAATCGAAATCTTCTGGGAAATGAGCGTTCAATATTTCACTTGTGAAGGGGCTGTTGTTGTATTGCCCTCGACTATATCTCCTCTTATATCCACCGGGTCCCATATGCTTTCCTTTGTTCTGGGCATTCTGATCAAGGTGTAATTCTTCCTGGTTCCTTTGAATGTCAGTCTCTACTTGAGTAATCTAATTTGGTGCCTGCGCAGTCGTGTTTTGCCCCTCCACCACCGTGTTATTTCCAACATGTGTTGGGTTGGGTCCCGTTCTTTGAACCTGGTTCTGTCGAGGTGGATCGTGATTTCCGTCATGGCCATTGCCATTATGGCCCCTTCTTCCCTCTCGCTCGGGCTCAGTTAGCCCCCTCATTCGATGCTCTAGGTCACGCATCCCTCTAGTATTTTCCTCTCGTATTCTTTGGAGATCCTGTTGCCGTTGAAGGTTAGTGCGATTTTCCATTTCTATCATTCGCTGCAGAATTACAGTGAGCGCGTTCTGGGTCAGCCAGGATTCAAGATCTATCGACTGAGCGATATTCCCCCACCAACTCCCTGGGAGGCAGGGAGGGGTTTTTACTTATTGGAACCATAGTTGCAGCCTCATTCCTCCCATGTCGCATAGGGGTGGAAGCGGTATCTTAAACGTCTTCACTGAGGTGGACGTCATCACGTTCCATCCCATTGTTTTGCCGGTTTTGGGGTTGATTTACTTCTTCCAAAACTTGATCCAACGCCAGGTTCTGTTGGCTATTGCTCCTCGTGTGAACCACCATCCTCGATCAGACAGATTTTGAAGGGGAGTCGTGGGTTCGTTTTCCCCACAGACGGCGCAACTGTTCTATCCTCAAGACAGAGATGTCCAGCCCAGTTAGGCTGGTGAATTGATCTTGTATCTAATGCTTTCCCAAGAATATCTACGGTGTAGATATCCTTGAGTTTAGCTGATTGCTGTACACTGTAACAGCCCGTGTTAACCCGGATTGTTAACATACTATCGTATTAAGCCACGCTTAATTAAAATGCGGAATAATTTTTTCTTTAATTCAAATATGACGTCATTAACCTTAGCCAACTTGATTACCTAACCAATTTCATAAAATACTGCCTGTATGTAAATTGCAAGACAACTAACTGGAATACCTCATATATAAATAATAAGTGAGTATCTAAGTCACAGGACTACAACACATGGCCTAGACCAAAAATCCTGATACTTTAATTATAACTTTAACTAAGTAGACAATAACAATCCATGTGGCATGGACAAACCCCATGCTCACCAAATAAGGCAACAATGCCCAAAAACAGTCTCAGCATAATATCATAATCAAAGCGGGAAAACATAACAGCAGTCAACATCCAGCATGTCAGCATGTCAGAATAACAACAACTCAGCTCTGGCCTCCTGCCACCTGAGCCCTCAACATTACCTGATCCTGAAATAAGCGTCCCCAAACGTGGGGTGAGATCTCTAAACAAGAAATCTCAGTAAGACAAGGGGTTCTCAAGGATCTTCCACCCCAAGCTCACTTACATGTGCAATATAAGTTCAAAAACAGTATTTACAATATTAGTTCCAAAACTATGCAGTGCAACAGATATCTATGCCATGTGTGTTAATAATACTGGCCAGAGAAATGCAGGGATACGTCTATACCCACATAAGTACAAGGAACGCCGCTTGCACCTCACCCACAGCCTCACCATCTTTTATGTACCACATACTCAGGCTTACCGTATAGGTGGACATCACATGCATATCATAAAAGCACATTGTAACACCCCGTTCTAGAACCGGTTTGTTAACATTGACTTATGATATTAAGCGCAGTTACAATCACATTGGTGCAATTAAATCCGGTTAAATTTTTCTTTTAAAGCCGGCCGAATTAAAATTACCCAATTGCGTGACCATAACCATAATACATTGCGGAATGACATAATTAAAGCTTAATACCATACTTTCATTTCATTTATTACAGTCTCCATTTGTCCATTATCTTATAGGATTTTTCATTATTTACGCGTGGGTTCAAACCGCGCTCAAATCGGAGCACCGTAGCCCAAGTTATGAGGTTTCTAAGCGACAGGTGCTGAAACGTCAGATTCTCTACGCTTCAAGCGTAGAACTCTACGCTTCAAGCGTAGAGGAGATTAATGGGACAGTGGGTCTACGCTTCAAGCGTGGATCCTACGCTCCAAGCGTGGACAGTCTGGAGCAAGCACCCAAAACAGGGCAGTTTGACCTACCTGTGGTGTTTTAACCATAACTTGAGTTATACTTATCCAAATTACACAATCTTGGTCTCTATGGAAAGCTAAGAAACATATCTACAACTTCCATCAAGACACAAGGATCCAAATCTATCGTATAGGATACGAAAATTGGACAACAAGACAGGGTATCTTTGTTTTGAATTGGTTTTCCAACCTAAAGGTCTTCTTTCACCTAATTTACATCATATAATCCTTTCAATACATGAATTATAGTCTCTCTAGATACTCATACACAAGGGAAGCATACATATCATTTCATCATATATGCAAATACCCAATAATTACAACATAGCATGTTTACAAGTTTCAATTACAAATCCTGGGACTTAGCTATAAAACACTATGATCACTCTTTGGCTCCCATCAACAAAAGAGATACCAAAAGCATGAGCATAGGCTAAGTCCACCCAAATAAATATAGCATGCATATGACAATTGATTCTCATTTAGCAATCCTATACATGTGAACTACAAAATAACATGCTTAATCAAATGACACGATATCTTCATATGCCCAATCACTTCAAATATGGCCACTTGCCATCAGAGGCTCCTGCAACATCCTTTCCTGAAAGGGGGTCCCCAACCACACGGGGTGAGATATACGAATATATCCAGTAAACCAGGGGTCCTTGGAGCATCTCTCCACCCCATAGTTCAATAACAGTGTAATAGCAATGACAATAATAATGCAGCAAATACATATCCATGCAAGTGTACACAACATCTCCAGGAGAAATCCCTCGAGCTCTCGAGCTGTCCTAAGGATACTCAGATGCAAATAGTCCTACTGGCCAGCTAAACTACCAAGTATGATTTACGCATCATCATGCAACATACCAACATAGGGAAACACCATCCTATGTCACACCAAAGCATGCAAATACGTATAACAAAGCATTACAATATTTCATTGCATTTATATACAACAACACACCATTACCCGTTCAGGGCTTGGTGGAACAATAAAGGGAATTACACCCAAGGTCCGAAGGCTTACCTCAAAGCGTCCAACTGAACCTTTGTTCTTCACAACACAACATTAACTTCAAGGAGCTAACCGAGCTCCATAGCTTGCTCCAACGGTTGGTTATTCACGGTTGGTCCAAATGCCTCAATCCTAAGCATCACATGGACAATATCAACAATCAACCCAAACCAAACCATTGATTACACCAACAAGCCAAACCATAGTCAAATGCATAATTTTGTAATTTTCCAAACAAAATCATATGACTATATAAACTTATTTTCACCGATTAAATGTCATTCCTAGCATTTTTCTCAACATACTCTAGGCCTCAATCTTCCTAGAACATAGTCCATTTACTCACATAACCATAAACCCCAAAACACTATTCATCCAAAACCTAAATCATGGATTCTTCATGAAAATAGAGTTCAAAGGATGAAATCTTACCACAAAGTGTTGCACAATCAAGGGGTGATGGTTCCTCAAGCTTCCATGGAGGTAGAAGCTCTCAAATCTCACAACTTCTCCAAAGGGTCAAAACTTTGGGAAGAAAAATCTCCACCCACACAACTCCCCACCAAGACCCAAGCTAGGATTGTGAAAGAGGGGAAGATTTGAAGTGGTTTAGGCTCTTGAATCACTCAAAACCATCAATGGTAGCACACTCTAGGGTTTTTCCCCTTTATTTTCTCTTATCTTCTTCTCCTTTCTCTCTTTTCTTCTTTTCTTCTTTTCTTCTTTCTTCTTTTTCTTTTCTGCGCACAAGGGTGGGGAAATAAGGGTGCCCTAAGTGTCTTGCCACTTAACACCGGTTAAGTGGGTATCGGTTCATCTATCTATTCAATTCCATTAATTACCAAACTTTACCCAACAGTCTGGAATATTTTTCTAGGAATATTTCTACTTCCATTTTTATATTTGGGTACTTTTGTCTACACCCATTTATATACCTTAATTTTCACAGAGTACATTTTTTACCTCAAAAGTGACCCCAATTAATTTGTTAGGGATTTTACTTATTTTTACTCACTAATACATGCTTAATTATCTAATCACATGTATTTTTCTAATTAATTATATTGGGCTATTATACACATTGCATATAATAGCTCAACAGCATTTCCAAAACATCAAAGCATGTAACACAACATGCATAAACCACATCCCCATGGGACATGGTGGAACCATAACATGGCTAAACCGAGGACACGAAAGCTTATCTTGCAAGCTAGCTATCCAAGCCAAGAGTCCAACCACTCTCAAGTCCAAACACAGCAGTATCACAATCTGTTATGCACCAACAATATATCATTAATTATGCATCACAAGTATGCAACTTAAAGACTATGCCTTTTCTTTACGTTTTACGTCTTAAGGCTTCCGACAAAGCCATAAGCCCTTAATCATATGATTCTGACTTAGTTCATTTATTACAGAAGTCCGACTTTCTTAATCTAAGGTCCACAAACCCCCAATAGCCTACTGTTCACACAGCACAGCTACTGTTCTGCGAAATCCCAGAATATCCGGATATTTCATGGGGCATATCCGGATATCACACTGACCATATCCGGATATACTATATCCGGATATCCGGATCCCACATCCGGATATTAATATCCGGATATCATATCCGGATATTGATATTCGGATATCTGTTCGACAAATATCCGGATATCTCACGACAGAATGCAGTTTCTGCATTTCGTGAATATCCAGTCCAAAGGTTCAACTTTTAACACTTGTACACGACCAAGGATCCATTTTTAAGCATATACAAGTTCACTTATGTGTTGGTTACTTGTTAAACCCATTAACATACCAAGATACCACCTTTTGGCCACTAAAACACATGATCAAGTTAAGGTGACTTACCCCAAAGCTTAGTTAGTAGCTCAAAGTGCCTTTGGAGCTCCCAATGCAGCTCCCAAGTCCAGCACACCCAAGGACACGAAAATGCTACACCAAAGGTTGGTTCTTGGCACCAAAGGTTCCTCCTTGGACCTCACAAAGGCAAGAACAAAGGCTCACAACAAAGGAGACAATACCACAGCCCACAAAACACTCCTCTACCAGCACCTCAACTCAGAAAAAGTTGCACTTCATTCTCACAAGACACACTCTAATTGTTTAGGAGAAGAAATGGTGAAGGAAATGATCACAAGCTCAAGAAAGGTGAAGGAGAAGGCAATGTAACAGCAGCTCCAATTCAGCCAACCAAGGAGTCACGTAGAGGCTGGTGGTTACCTAGGATTATGTGCAACTAATGCATATATAGGCAAATGGTCACTTATGCGCAGTATTAACCTTAATAGCAACGCAAAAGATCTTGATCCCAAACTTTGGAATCTAAACCTACACATTTTTCTAAGATTTGTCATATTTTTATTTTATTTTTTGGAGAACCTTTCCGGTACGGGCTTTTCCATAGCCAGTATCAGTTCTGGCATCATATCACCTTATTTTGACTTGAAACTTGTTTTACAAGTCCTACATAATATTCTAGTAATTATCATGCATTCGTTATAATTTTCCGGGATACTTTTCCGGTACGCATTTATACCGGGTAGCAGAACCGGTATCTGCGCTTTCCTTCCGAAAAGCGACTTTCAGCATTTTTACTCACTCAATATGATTATTTAAGCACAATGATAATTATTAAGGTCAATTATGGAATAAATTCCTAATTATCATAATTAATTCATTAATTTCCTTAATTAACGGTGCGGGTTCTTACATACACCAAATGGAGTGTGTGTGCACAGTGATGATAGTATGCTAAGGGAGAATGTGTGTTTACCTTTGGGTTGTACCCGTATTTATAAGGATTGCTGATAAGGTGAATACCTGGGTCTGAGCTTTCATGATGAGGCAATCATTACAGCTGGTCAACCGTTATCGTCTGATAACATATCACGGATTAAATGTCCTTGATGGCGATCCATTCACTATATCTTGGTTTCTGGGATGCCCCTTACTGGGCCGCCTAGATGTGCTGTCTAGATGGGCCTTTCATACAGGTCCATAACAGAACCAAACCCACCCCAGTCCCAATGTGTGTTTTAACATTCATTCAAATCTTTATGGGATAAATAACAATAATGTCACAGGAAAAAGATTCTTGTAATGCAACACCACCGACAAATTTTTTTTATTGAAAACAGTGTCTGTTTAAATTCTTTATTATAATTTAACTTGTCGTTTTTTGTTGCAGGAAACGAAATTTGTTGCTGCCAAAACAAAGCCCAATCTTTATAATATAAAATTATTGAAGTGACCTTTAAATTTGTAGGAGAGATAATTGTTTACATGATATCATAACTTCTGCGAACAGTGGTCACAAATTTGATCATTACCACCTTCATTTTATTAATAAATAATTAAATGTTATAGAGTTTCCTAATATAGATAGATAAAGTCTTTGTTTTACTCACTTTTCAAGCCCAACAAACTCTTACTGAAGGGTGTGAAAGATATTATATGAAACTATTAACCTTCAACTATTATATGTTATGAACCGCTTAAATCTTTAAAAAGATGGAGAAATTTCCTTACAAATGAATTTAATATCTGCAAAAGAACGGGGTTATGTGAAGACTAAAACTGACACAGTTATTTTAGCTATAATAGGAAACAATTTATCTCAAAATCTCAAATACCATGTGGGCTCAAATTTCATGTGTTGCTAACTTAGCAGTTGAAACTTCATCCCAAAAAATAAAAAACTTAAGCTGTTAAAAGATATAATATAAAATAAAAACGCATGTCATAATTTATTAAAAAAAAACATTTTTTCATTTTAATTTTTTTTTTTTTTGCAAAAATTAAAAAATTAAAAAAAATTGTAATTGCCCCAATATTATGTAAAAGGTTCAAATCTTCTAGATGACAATGACCTAAGCCTAATATGATGGTCCTTTAGCTTCACATCGGTATAAGGCCACTCTAGACCTTAATGAAAAATTTGTTTCACCGTGACAAGAGATCATTGCACAAAGAGTGCCATATTCCTTTCAGGCAATAAATTCAGTGTTAAACAAACAAGTACATCAGTAATCCTACAATTGATCAATCATTTCAAGATGTTTCCTGAGCCACTATAGATAATTACCAAGCCATCTAATTAACGGGATAGTACTTTTAGCTCATAACATGGAAATTTTATTTAAGGAACATTTACAACAATATTCATTAAAGATTCAATGAGCAAGCTACAAGTTGTTCTGAATCAGCCTTTGCTGGAGTGCATGCCTTTACCAATTGGCACCATCTGCATCCCGTGCCTGGTAGAAATCATTTGGCCGAACAATGTTGACCTCCTCAAACTCATTATCATCTGGAAGCAACAGATGAATAACTTTTCATATTTTGTTTCTGAAAAGCAGAAGTGTGCAGGCACATGCAAAATGATCTCCTCTAAAGAGGGTAGGGGAAATAGGATAAACTGTGTATATATGCCAGCTGCATGCTTGTAAAGATCATCTCAAAGATACAAACATCACTGTGTCTTTTTTTTTTTTAGGGGGGAAGGGAGGAAGACTATTTCATAAAACCCAGATCAAAAGTTAAAAGGATCATCAAAATGGAAATTCAGAAGACCTTAAGGAATTTCCTCAATTTGCTTTGTTCCTATCAGTAATCGCTTATATAAGATATTCCCCTGTTTGTGAATTATTACTCCGACAAGACAATTTCAATTCCATGAAGAATATGAGTCCAATCAATCATATGACAAGGCTCAATAAGGCATACCATGTACGCTATCAAAATCAAACTTTAACAAAGGAAAATCTAGCTGTAATGATTTTGCTGAGGTTATAAATTCTAAACAACCATAGCATGCTAATTAGCTATAACAATTCAGTTGGGAATAACATACAGCCAAAACTGAGATTTTGGTTCCTCCGATAAAATTGACAAGACCATATTGTGACAGCTATTTTTAGAATGAGAATAAGAAAAGAATTTCATAATTCAGAACCAGAACTTCATAGGTTAAAAAAAATAAATGTGAGAAGAAGCTCATTAGAAGAATGTATTTCAATGGAGTTCTATTTGGAAAAAAAAAGGAATTTAATGATCAATGGCTTCAGACCGTTGTATAATAGATAAAGAGAAGTCAATACCAAAGAAAAAGTCCCATTAAAGGGAAAAGAGTAACCAGCTATGATGTCATAATTCAAAATATAAATAATTAATTTACAATTGTGAGATAAGGCATGGTTGTACAGTTTCCGTGAAACATGGGAACAGAATGCAGCCTAAAATTACTTACACATGATATGACAATGAACTAGAAAGCAACCTTTTTTGTTTGAGTGGAAGAGGAGAGAGATTTCTATGTTAAACGATAAACCATGTCAAATAATTATCTGCATCGCAGACAAGTACAGGAAAAAGCTAAATGATTAAGTTATTAAAATTAACAAAATCTCATAATCGTCCTAGAAGATTAGAGCTTCTTTTGTAGCCCTAGAACATACTAAGAAATTCCTGAACTACCCCATAAATACCTGACTTTGGCCCAAAATTTTGAGGACTATTACAGTATTACGACTTTTTGAAACAGTCCATGATTACTGCAATTCCCCAGAAGGAATGACATATTTAAAATTAATCCAACAAAAATCCAGGATGACCTGAATAGTCTATCCTATGATCAAAATTGCAGAATCCTTCAAAGAACAACATAGTCAATAGGCAACAGGAGTCACCACACAATCAGTGAAGGAAGAAAGGAAACTTAATAGGCAGAGAGGAAAAGGATAATAATATACACACCACCTTTTCTCAATGTCAGTGCAACAACAGCATCATTTTCAACCTGAACAGTAAAACCAAAAGAAGCTTTTTATAGTAAAACCAAAAGAAGCTTTTTATAGGAAATTGTCAACATATAGGACAATTAAGTATAAGCTATATGAGGTGCAGGCAGTATTTTTTGGCTAGTTAGAGATTAAGAATAGATGTAAAAAGACCCAGGTGTTAGATATCTTCTAAATGCTAACATTAAAAAAAAAATAGAAATACAAATCACATAAAGCATGATGGGAGAGTACCTTTTGATCTGCCAGAGTTTTAGAGTCCTCTAATACATCCCCTGTATCAGGTAGAATTAAACATTGATTATTAGCTGGTTGATCAATGAGTTCTTGCAACTTCTGCTTTATGTCAAGAATTTTATCAGATGGCTTGCACCAGATGAAGTATGTTGTCTTAATACGCTTAACACGAATGTACATATCCTGTTATGAAATGATAGTTTAGTTCACTCCAAATATCTGATAATGCAAAATAAATACCAAAAAATAATGAGAGCTGCTAGGATGGATTTCAATGAAAAAAATAACAACAAATCCCCATCTTTAATATGCGTAGGATAGGCATTAACATAACCCTGAATGCTTAAAATAGATCAGAGTATGTGTTGTATCATCGAACATGATATGATGTTAATGCACACCGGGAAAATGCCTCTAGAAATTGATAATGAATTTGAAAGAAAGCAGGCAATCATCTTTTTCACATACAAAACAAAATAGCTACTATGGTGCACGATTCAACCAAAGTACTCCAATTCTTAACGTTAAGAAAATGAAATTCAACCAAACTCAAACAAGCTATAAATATCTTGATGATCACTTAACATCACTATAAACATCTTCATGATAGCGTAACATAACTACCATATAAAATCCAAGTCATGTCTCAAGGCTCAAGAACTAACACGCGGTTTGAGTAAAAGAGGGTAATTTGACATGCATATTTTTTAATATTTTCCTTCTCATGCAAGTACGGCAAAGACAATTGTTTAATACCATCTTCCCCAAAGGGTTTGAAAAGAAATTCGTTGCTACTTTGTGACTGAAGTTGTAGTTCTGGATCATTCTCAAGTGTGTCACCAATTCTTAAGTCAAGAACCTTTCCAACAAGTTACCAAAGAAGAAGCTTGTTTTAGCCCATCCTCGGGTCTGTGGTGCTTTGGCATTGGTTGGTTAGAGTGATTGTGCAACTCTTTAATTTTCATGCAACTCCAGCATGCACTAGTTCAAACATGAATGACAGTGCAATCCATGCAGTTTAAGGCTCCCATGTGCCATCTAATGGAATGTCCTGTAAGCATATCTATCAATATAGTAATCATAAATGTGATCATGTGTTCATAATATATCTTGTGGGATAAATAATTTTTCCTTTTTCCTTTTACAGTCATTAGTTTACTTATTCTCTGATGCTGGTAGGCAGTAGCATGTAGGAGTTACTTGGGTCTAAACTAAAACTTTATGTTTGTTCAGTTATTTTAGTTCTCAGGGTTATGTAAAATTGATTTTGCAGGATGACAATATACTATAGCAAATAAATGGCTAGTATATACTAATCCAACAAGCAAATGGCTGCTGTGTAACGAGGCTTCCTTTTTATTTAATTATTTTTGTTGTTGTTTCTTTTTTCCTTGCTTATTGTAAATTAGTTCCTTAGTATATAATATAATAAACTTGTTTTCCCTAATTGCGTAACTATCATAGGTTTTTATAATATTTCCATGCTTTGTTCGTGGAAAGCAAGACCTTGGATCCATACACCCTGAGGTTTTTATGCCTTTACTTGACTTTTGCTCTATTCTGCCTTTTAGGTATCATTTGGTGGAACCTTTTCAGTAATGCATTCATGCATAGTGAAGGGTATCATTCCACTTTCTATAGTTTGATAACTTCAATTAGTAGTCATTTGATTGCTATGTCTTTCTTTATGGTAGTCTCCCTTTTTTTTCTTTTGTCTCAGCCCAAATCACGATATGATTCTATAGGGCAAATCCAATTCTGAAAGGCAAATACACACTTAAACTGGATAGCTGTCACCTTCTCCTTTGTAGTAACTAATTGTTCATCATTATAACTCCCACATCATATTACTAGAACTAGGAGCATTATACTTATACGATCTCGTTATAAAAAAGAGCTAATATTTAAATGAGATGGGTTTTTTTAATTATAAAATAAATAATTTATTTGTTGAAATTGTGTACAGTTTCTGTTGAAACTTTAGATATTTCGATTGCATGATTATAAGATGCTTGCAATTATTTGTTGTTTTGTTCAATATTATATTGGCAGCAAATAAGCATACATATGAGAATACGGTATGGTGACCCATCAAATTTGTAGTTTGATTTAAGGGAAATTATAGGCTCACATTACATAAAATTATTTTCAAAATTAAAAGGAGAAAATTATAAATGCATTGGTTACCTATAGCTGGCATTAAATTAAAGAAAATTTGATCATGTTGCTAATATAAAGTGTAGTTAGGCTTCTGACAGATTGTTGTTGTGGGAGCCAACTTAGATGATGAAAATTGGTATGTTGAAGTGCTGAGCAAGTGGGTTTATCTATTAATTGAATTATATAGATATTAATTGGTTGATGCTATGGTTCATATTGCTCAGGAGCTTTTTCTGAAATCTATCTCTGTTTATTAATTGGTCAAACTCTTTGTTTCTGTATTCTTAGTTGAAACAATTGCCATTGTTTTGCAGAGGTTCAAGAACTTTGAGATTGGTGGCGATAAGAAGGGCAAAGGAACTTCTCTTTTTCAAGTGGAGAATTAGGATTTACAGTGTTTCTCTGTTTTCACGATATTGAAATGTTATTTTTTTATGAATTTTTTGTAGCTATATTTTACTTTTTGCGATACATCTTGTGATTGAGAAATGAAGACTATTCCTAATGTCATAAACTACTTGTTTCCATTCCTTGAATGATTGCAATCCTCAACTTTATGCCTTTAAATTGTAATGTTTCTTGGTCAGTTTTCAAAAAGCACATATTTTTGGATTCAATCTTTACTAGCCTTTGATGGTACCCTAACTTGTAGTAGAAATCAAATTCCAACACTTTACTTTTCCACGATGCTCGCGATTTCAAAATTTCGAAGAGTACAAAACCATTTAACTGCCAATCAAAATAGCTCTTATAAACGTACCCAAAAAAATAGCTCTCCTAACTTTTATAAAAATAATTTTTAGAGAGAGAACAATAATTTATGTATTATTATTTTAGAGAGAGAAAATAAATTTTAGAGAGAGAAAATAAATTTTAGAGGGAGAATATTTTTAATAAAAATTAAATGATTAATTTTTTTTAGAAATTTTAAATTTAATTTAATTTGTAAAGTATAATAATTATATTAGTTTAAAAAAAAGGGTAAAATGGTAAAAATATCTCATTGATCCTCCGTTATCCTCCCATTTCATTTTTTTGACTCCCAACAAGGGAAGGGGATACCCTCCAATTTCCTCCCCTTCCTTACCCCCTCCCCCTTGGATCCCCTTTCTTCCCTTTCCCTCCATACTCCCAAACAAAGTCTTGGGTTTGTTTGGGATATGGTTTTAGGAGGGGAAGGGAAGGGAAAGGAGGGTTTTAGGAAGCCCTTCCCTTATTTGTGAGTTAAAAAAAATGAGGGAAAAGTTTTGGGGATTTTTACTAAACCATCCAAAATCCTCCTTCTTCATAAAATTCAACTTCCCCCATTTAAAGGGGTTTAAGAGGTAAAATATTTAAAATAACTTTTTTACCCTTCCCATTAAGATTAGAACAATAATTTATGTATTATCATTTTAGAGAGAGAAAATAATTTTTAGAGAGAGAAAATAATTATTAGAGGGAGAATATTTTTTAATAAAAATCAAATGATTATTTTTGTTCAGAAATTTTAAATTTAATTTAATTTGTAAAGTATAATAATTATATTAATTTAAAAAAAAAAGGTAAAATGATAAAAATATCTCATTGACCCTCAATTACCCTCTCATTCCATTTTTTTGACTCCCAAGCAAGGGAAAAGAGATACCCTTCAATTTCCTTCCCGTCATTCCCCTCCCTCCCCCTTGGATCCTTTTCTTTCCCTTCCATTCCAAACTCCAAACAAAGCCTAAGAGTTATGTTGTGGGAAAAGTGATTGTATAATGTTATAGAGATTCATTTTGCGTGCCTTAGTTTTTTCTTTTTCTTATTTGCTTCAAAAAGTGTCGGCCCATTAAAAGGTTGTGTGTAGGAAACTTTTTTGTATCATTTAAATGATGAATGCAAATCCATAAAATAAAAGTCAGAGACATTGATTTAAGAACTTCGTAAAAAGAAAACAAAATAATCAAGATTTGCCCCATCCATTCATATTTACTGATCATATCTTGAATGATTAGAAAATTAGACAATGACGTCGTTTCGATGAACATTAGATAAAGTTGTCTAAAGTAACATCAGAAACTTTTTTCCCTTATATGATATGATTAGAACATAACAATGAATTTATATAATTTATGGATTTGGAAAATTTTGGCATCGTATTTATGTGTTTATATTAATCATATTATAATTATTTTAAATGGATAATCCATTAGTAAGGATTACTTATTTACCTTAATTTATCCATATCCATTAATCAATTTAGGAAGTAATATATTAGTTTTATATGAAATTTATTATATATAATCCTAAACTTTAGTTAATTGTAGGGTAATGATATTGGGTTTTAACTCCTAGAAAATTATATGATTAATTACATAATAAATTTTGGAGATAATCTTAATGCCTGTAATAAGTGGAGATAATAGACAGCAGTTTATATATAGTACGAAAGTTCAATGATGCTTTGGGATAATTTCAGCACTCTAGCATGAGTACGAAAGTTCTGATTCAATAAAAAAATATCCGAATTTTTCCTTTCTCCTTTCCTAGGCTATTTGATTCTAGCACAAACTTCTTGTAAAACAAAGATTTTATATCTTGAAACCTAAAATCAATTCCCCTTGCAATGGTTTGTGCTGTATCACTGTGAAAAACAAAACCTTCTTCAACATTTTGGCACACATTTAAATAAAGCAATTTGAGTCATGGTCAGATCTTGCACCTCATCAATATACATAAAGTGCATCTCATCACCCTCATATCTTTTTATTCTGAGTCGACCATGAATGTCTATTACAATATGATCTCATTAATCTTCCATCTTCCAATACTGTAGATGTTGATACATCAATCCAGTTTAGGAATATACCATATTCTTTTATTAATTTTCCAACCAACTCATATCCACTCATAATAACGTTTCAGAAGTTTCCAAAGATGCTTGATGGGACTTCCGGGAATTCATTTTTTGAAAGATTGATATGTTGCTTAGAAGACCTTCGTAAGGAAGAAGGAGGTCACTTATTGTTGAATAAACTCTAAATGTTTTGTTAGTTTTAATAGTCTTAATTAAGGAGTCATGAGTTTAGATAAGTGAAAGGCCAAAAGTTGTAAGAAAGTGAAAGGCCAAGAGTTAGAGAGAGTGAAAGGCCAAGAGTTAGAGAGGCCAAGAGTTGGAAGTTTAGTTTTGTAGTTTATGACTAATTTAATGTTTAGGTTCATGAAAAGGCAATCTAGTGCCTATATAAAGTAATCCATATTGTAAGCAAATTATAACAAGAAATAGAGAAATACAAGTTTTGTCTTCTCCACAAGAAAATAGTTGTTCTTACTTTAAGTTCTACATTATAGTGATACCACAAATTGGTATCAGAGCTATGGAGAGGGGGAGTGATATGGCACTACCTAAGTTGACGAAGGAGAACTACGAGAATTGGAGCATCCAGATGAAGGCTCTTCTCGGATCCCAGGACGCTTGGGAGAATGTTCAAGCAGGTTTTGTAGAACCACAGGACACTGGAGGCCATTCGGCGGCTCAAACCAAAGCGTTGAAAGAGACGCGTGCAAAAGACAAGCTGGCATTGTTCATGCTCTTCCGAGCTGTAGACGAATCCGGGTTCGAGAAGATAGCAAATTGTGAGACCTCAAAGGCAGCCTGGGACATCTTAGCAAATGTCTATAGAGGAGCTAACCGGGTTAAACAAGTCCGGCTTCAAACCCTTCGTGCCGAGTTGGAGGGAATGAAGATGAAGGACACGGAAGGAGTATCCGGGTTCGTTGCCCGGGTTCAAGGAATTGTGAACCAGTTAAAACGGAATGGAGAAGATATACCTGACACCAGAGTGGTGGAGAAAATCTTGAGATCTTTGACAGACCAGTTCGAAAACGTGGTTTGTGCCATAGAGGAGTCCAAGGACCTGTCTACACTCACCATTGACGAGTTGGCGGGTTCCCTTGAAGCGCATGAACAAAGAAAGAAGAAGAAGGAGGAAACTCTTGAGCAGGCACTTCAGACCAAAGCAACAATTAAAGATGAGAAGATGCTCTATTCTCAAAATTTTCGAGGTAGAGGACGTGGCCGTGGTGGACGAGGTACTAGCCGTGGTGGTAGAGGTCGAGGCCGAAGTCAAGAAGTGTATAATGATGAGGTAGGACAGTCAAATCAACAAAACTGGAGAGGACGAGGACGAGGTCGACGAGGAGGTCGGTCACACTATTCAAACATCGAGTGTTACAAATGTGGAAAGTTTGGTCACTTTGCAAAAGATTGTAACTCGGACAAGTGTTACAACTGTGGTAAAGTCGGACATTTCGCAAGAGAATGCAGAGAGGAGAAAAAGGTGGAGGAGACGTCCAACCTAGCCACAGAAGGCGAGATGAAGGATGGTGTCTTGTTAATGACACACAGTAAAGGAAGTCCAGACGATGACATGGAGTGGTATCTTGACACGGGTGCGAGCAACCACATGTGCGGACATAAGGACTTCTTCAAGGAGATGAGAAAGGTGGAAACCAGACATGTTTCGTTCGGGGATGCCTCAAAGGTTGAGGTAAAAGGCCGAGGTACGATCTGTTTCCTACAAAAGGACGGGTTAATTGGCTCAATTCGAGATGTGTACTATGTACCCGACCTAAAAAGCAATATTTTAAGTATGGGTCAACTGATGGAGAAAGGTTACTCGGTTATTATGAAAGACCGGGTATTGTATTTGAAAGATGAACAAGGTCGGCTGATAGTCCGAGTTCAAATGGGTAAGAATCGTATGTATAAACTAAATCTGAAATGTATACAGGTTGAATGTTTACAAGCCGAGGTGGAAGATAAGGCGTCACTTTGGCATCTCCGGTTTGGTCACCTACATTATGGTGGTCTAACCGAGTTGGCAAAGAAGAAGATGGTGGAAGGGTTACTTGACATCAACTTTGAAGGAAAGTTTTGTGAGAGTTGTGTACTTGGCAAGCATGCCAGGACCACGTTTCAGAAGATGGCAAGATTCCGGGCTAAGCAACCTCTGGAACTAATACATACCGACTTGTGTGGACCCATCAATCCGGGTTCCTTCAGCGGTAAGAAGTATTTTATTTCCTTTATTGATGATTTCTCACGGAAAACTTGGGTTTACTTTCTGAAGGAGAAGTCCGAGGTGTTTGATGTGTTCAAAAGGTTCAAGGTGATGATTGAGAAGGCAACAGGAAGCTATATCAAATCGGTGCGGTCTGACAGAGGTGGGGAATATACCTCAACAGCGTTTATGTCTTTCTGTGAGGAACAGGGGATAAGGAGGTTTCTAACAGCACCATACTCACCACAACAGAATGGCGTGGCTGAAAGGAAGAACCGGACTATTCTTGACATGGTTCGGTCAATGCTGAAGAACAAAAGGATGCCGAAGGAGTTTTGGGCGGAAGCTGTGCAGTGTGCTGTGTATGTGCAGAACCGATGTCCACATTCGAGCTTGGATGATAAAACTCCACAGGAAACATGGAGCGGTCAAAAGCCTTCAGTGGCTCATCTCAGAGTTTTTGGCAGTATAGCCTATGCACACATACCGGACCAGCTCAGAACCAAGCTCGAGGATAAAAGCAAGAAATATGTTTTTATTGGATATGATGAAAAAACAAAGGGGTATAAGCTGTTTGACCCCGTCAACAAGAAAGTCATAGTAAGCAGAGATGTAAAGCTCAATGAAGCAAATGAGTGGGACTGGAACAATTCTTCTGAGGTAAACTTTGAAGACGGAATCTCAACACAAACTATCAACCCGGCAAGTCCTGAAGCTTCTGATGATGAAGATGAGGTACGACAACCCAGGATGCGAAGCATACAAGACATATATGAGTCAACAAGTGAGGTACATTTTGTTTGTCTTCTTGCAGACTCTGAGAACATAAGTTTTGAAGAAGCCATCCGAGATAAGAAATGGCAAGATGCCATGGATGAGGAGATAGAAGCCATTGACCGAAATAACACATGGGAGTTAGCCGAGCTACCAGAAGGAAGTCGGCCCATTGGAGTGAAGTGGGTGTTCAAGAAGAAGATGAATGCTCAAGGGGAGATAGAACGATATAAAGCTCGACTAGTTGCAAAAGGTTATAAGCAGAAGGCTGGAATTGACTATGACGAGGTGTTTGCCCCTGTTACAAGGATGGAGACAATTCGGCTACTCATCTCACAGGCTGCTCAATACAGATGGCCAATGCATCAAATGGATGTAAAGTCGGCATTTCTGAATGGTGTTCTTGAAGAAGAAGTTTATGTGGAACAACCGCCGGGCTACATGAAGGCAGGAGAAGAGAAGAAGGTGCTGAGATTGAAGAAAGCACTTTACGGGTTGAAGCAAGCACCACGGGCATGGAATGCTCGTATTGACAAATACTTCAAGGAGAATGGACTTGAACAATGTCCATATGAACATGCTGTTTATGTCAAGAAAAATGGAGGAGACTTGTTAATTGTGGCTCTTTATGTTGACGACCTCATTTTTATGGGAAACAATGCCAAGATGATACAAGAGTTCAAGAGCACAATGACAAGAGAGTTCGAAATGACAGATCTCGGTTTGATGAAGTTCTTTCTTGGTTTGGAAGTAAAACAAAATGAGAAGGGAATCTTCGTGTCACAGGAGGCTTATGCAAAAAAGATTTTGAAGAAGTACAAGATGGAAGATTGCAACCCAGTTTCAACACCAATGGAACCCGGTTCAAAACTCTCTAAGTTTGATGGAGGAGACCGTGTTGATGCAAGCAAGTACAGAAGTTTGGTGGGAAGCCTACGTTATCTCACATGCACGAGGCCGGATATCTCGTTTAGTGTCGGCATAGTAAGTCGGTTCATGGAGGAGCCGAGATACACACATTGGAAGGCGGTAAAGAGAATTCTGAGGTATGTTCAAGGTACAGTTTCACACGGGTTACACTACTTGAACTCGGCAAAATACAAGTTGATTGGATATTCTGACAGTGATTGGTGTGGAGACGTAGATGATCGAAAGAGCATGGCTGGTTATGTGTTTTTCATGGGCAACACGGCATTCACCTGGATTTCGAAGAAGCAACCTATTGTGACACTGTCGACATGTGAAGCTGAATATGTAGCTGCATCTTGGTGTGTTTGTCATGCAATGTGGCTCAGGAATTTACTAAGCAAGTTGGAGGAAAAACAAGTCGGCCAAACTGTGATCCGAATTGACAATAAGTCGGCTATAGAGCTAGCCAAGAACCCGGTAAATCATGAAAGAAGCAAGCATATTGACGTCCGATTTCACTTCATCCGGGATCAAGTAAAGGAAGGAAATGTGGAGCTAACACACGTGACCAGTCAAGAGCAAGTCGGGGACATCTTCACAAAGCCACTGCCGACGTTGCTGCTCAACAATTACAAGAAGATGCTTGGGATGAAAGATGGCAGAACCATTTAAGTTTATGAAGGAGAATTGTTGAATAAACTCTAAATGTTTTGTTAGTTTTAATAGTCTTAATTAAGGAGTCATGAGTTTAGATAAGTGAAAGGCCAAAAGTTGTAAGAAAGTGGAAGGCCAAGAGTTAGGGAGAATGAAAGGCCAAGAGTTAGAGAGGCCAAGAGTTGGAAGTTTAGTTTTGTAGTTTATGACTAATTTAATGTTTAGGTTCATGAAAAGGCAATCTAGTGCCTATATAAAGTAATCCATATTGTAAGCAAATTATAACAAGAAATAGAGAAATACAAGTTTTGTCTTCTCCACAAGAAAATAGTTGTTCTTACTTTAAGTTCTACATTATAGTGATACCACACTTATGACAGATTTGATTCATCATATTGGCACCATTTCAATTCCCAATATACTACGACAGCTAGATTCCTCCAAAGTATTCACTGAAATCATTTCTGATATAAAGTAGTCTTCTTCCCAGGCATGAAAAACACAGTCTAGTTACCAATGAGAAGGAAGTATATACATCAATCAAAGGACTAAACAACTTCATATATACAAGTAATCGAATAAGAAGGAAATATTACAAAACTCAAAAGAACTAAACAACCTCATACTGTAATTTGAGCCACTAAAACAGTGGTATCANCTTTCTTTCCTCCCATATGATTACGTCCTTCCCTCTGAGAAGCATCTTGAAAAGGGGTTCGACAATCTTTAGACAAGGAAAACAACAGAGCAAAATCTGCTATACACTCAGCCAAATCATTGACTTCCAATATTCCGTCTGACCGGCTCAGAATTCCTTCTAGCATCAGCGTACAAATTGTCAAAAAGTCCGTCACTTCCTAACACTAAAATATCCCCTGCCTCTACCGAAATCTCATACTCATAGGAAGAGTCAGGGCGGTCACTAATCTCACTGTTCCCCAACTGAAATGGCATGTTGAAATAGTGCTGTTGGAAGGGTGATTGAAACAAAAGCCTATTATTTCTAAACAGCATTAAACCACTGTCACCCACATTAACTCCATGCAACACCTCTTCCTTCAGAGTAACAATAGATGCAGTGGGCGAACCTTTTGCTTTGGTATTCAAGAAAGCATCGTTTAACACTTTTCTTGGATCAACAAAGCCTTTTTCTAATTGAAGTTGAACATCATTCATAGCCTCTGTCATGAGCTCTCTGGCATATTCACCAGCATCGATTCCTTCCTTGGCCCAACCACCGGCCCCATAAGCCACAACCATGGTTTGCTGTTCCTCACAGATGAAGAATGTGTCTTCTCCCATTGGTTTCTCTGGGTTATCCGTTGTATAGTAGAATTTCCCAGCAACCATCTTCATCACCTTCAACCGTTTATTTGGCTTTTCTTGATCACCAGCGTACTTATCACGAAGACGCTTGTTGATAATTAGGGCTGTGAAAAAAATTGGTTCACTCGCCCTGCCCTTGATCTGATCTTGATCAAGGTTTTCAGTATATTGATTTGAATAAATTACATGAGGAGTATTTATAATTGAAAAAATAGATAGGAATGACTCAGCGATGACTAATCAATCCTACTCACAATTAATCCGAATCAATGTTAATTAATCCTAATTAATAGCAAATAAAAACAATCAATCCTAATTAATCTTAATTAATCCTAATTAATAGGAAATAAAAACGGAAAAATATTTGAACTTGAATTTTGATTTTCTACACTGACCCATAAATACCTATTTTTTTGAATTGGTTTAAATATCGACCCACTTTTATTTGGGTCAGTTTTAGACCTGACTCATTTTAATAATGACCCAAAACTTGACTCATACCCATTATGTGAAAGAAAAATCACAATTACATTAAAAGAAAAGTTTTAACGTAAAATAATTATGTCAAAATTTTGTACGAAAAAAATTTTCATCAAAATTTTTTGCAAAAAATTTTTTGTCAAATTTTTTTACGAAATCTAAATTTCATCAAAATATTTAACAAGAAAAACATATTTATCAAAAAATTTAACGACACAAATATTAGGCTCAGGTCATTGTCATCCGGAAGATTTGAACCTTTTACATAATATTGGGGCAATTACAATTTAATTTTGATTTTAATTTTTTTTTTGGCTAAAAAATTGAATATGAAAAAGTATGTGTTTTTTTTTTTTACAAAATTATGACATATGTGTTTATTTTATATTATATCTTTTAACAACTAATTTTTTTTTTTTGATAGAGTTTTTTTTTTGATAACATTTTGATAGAGTTTTAATAGCTAAGTTAACAGCACATGAAATTTGCGAGCACATGGTACTTGAGATTTTGAGATCAATTGTTTCTTATTATAGGCAAAATAATTGTCATAGTTTCACCCTTCATATAGTCCTATTAATTTGCAGCTATTAAATTCATTTGAGAGGAAATTTTCCCATCTTTTTTAAGATTCAAGCGGTTCACAATATATAATGGTTGAAGGTTAGAAGAAAGACACGTTATAACATGTTATAACATTACCAAACAACTGAAGACATATATATATATATATATATATATATATATATATATATATATATATATATATATTTCGGTATAATGAAGACATATTTTTAATAAATTAGTGAGTCATCATCACAACAAATTAAATATAACATTTTGTTTAAATTATCACTAATTTTAACCATTTACATTATTCATAAATATAATAGCTCCTTTCCATAAGCATTTTGAACATATCTTCAACTTTTAGGCATTTATATTCTTATTGTGTGAGAGTATCAGTAAACTAATGAAAAAGAAAAGGACATTTTCACCAAAAAAAAGAAAAAAGAAAAAGACCTTGCATATTCTTGATAATGAACAAACTTGTTTTTTTATTTTGGCAATGGAAACGGTTATGTACATAACAACCAGCTAATCATCGTAATTGTGTACTATGCATGCGTTTTTTTAATTGTTCTCTAAATCTTGGATTATTAGACGGCGTAAGCTAAGACAGACAATCATTGTCCATCCCCATAAAACTATTGTGCAAACATAACATGATTCAGAGACATCATTTCCTGCAAAATAGAAATTTAAATAAGAATTGATAGAGTAGTAATTTCGATTTTGAACCCCCTGAATTATCTTGGAGTCTAGTTTGAAGGAATATTGATGAAATCCAAGAAAAAAAAAACTTTTTTACCTGAAAGTTTTGGAAAGTAACAAAAGGTTCTTCTAAACAAGGATCTATTAACAAAAAAATTCAAATTTGAAAAGTGCAATATTTTGAAATGAATGTTAAAATCTTTTCCCACTTATCAAAGAAAAATTCAAATTTGCAATGTTTCTAAAGAACCTTATTCTGTAATTCGAGCCACTAGAACAGTTATATCATCTTTCTTTCCTCCGATATGATTATGTCCTTTCCTTTGAGAAGCATCTTGAAAAGGGGTTCGACGATCTTTGGACAAGGAAAAGAGCAGAGCAACATCTGCAATATGCTCAGCCAAATCATTGACTCCTAATATTCCATCTGACCAGCTCAGAATATCTTCAATATCATCGGCGTACAAATTGTCAAAAAGTCCATCACTACCTAACACTAAAATATCCCCTGCCTTTACAGAAATTGCATACTCATCTGCAGAGTCAGGGCGATCACGATTCCTACTATTCCCCAACTGAAATGGTGTGTTGAAAGAGTGCAGCTGAATGGGTGATTTAAACACAAACCTATTATTTCTAAACAACATTAAACCACTATCACCCACATTAACTCCATGCAACACCCCTTCCTTCAGAGTAACAATAGATGCAGTGGACGAACCTTTTGCTTTGGTATTCAAGTAAGCATAGTTCAAAACTTTTCTTGGATTAACAAAGCCTTTTTCTGATTGAAGTTGAACAGCAGTCATAGCCTCTGTCATGAGCTTTCTGGCATATTTACCAGCGTCGATTCCTTTCTTGGCCCAACCACCGACCCCATCAGCCACACCCATGGTTTGCTGTTCCTCGCAGATGAAGAATGCATCTTCTCCCTTTGGTTTCTTTGGGTTATCCTTTGGATAGTAGAATTCCCCAGCAACCATCTTCAACACCTTCAATCGTTTCTTTGGCTTTTCTCCAGCAACAACGTATTCATCACGACGATGCTTCTTGATATTCATCGTCGACTCAAAGGTTTCAAATTTCAAAGAAAAGAATAGATATCGTAGAGAAAGAAAGAAACAAGTGTGGGTTTGATAGTATTAACTATCTAGAACACACAAACAGAACTGAAAATATACGTATGCTATTGTCAACGGCGATTCGAGAACGCCAGCAACTCCAAAGAATTCAGGAAAGAGAGAAATGGGTTTGTTACAACAGAATTTTTTTGATACCTCTCCCGCTCATACCTCTCCGTATTTAAAGACTGACACAATGCAATTGAAATACAAAACGGTTGGGCCTTTATCACAAGCCCAACTTGTTATTCAATTAAATGACATAAAAGTGTAACGTTTGGGGCTCCACCAATTAAATGGCATAAATGTGTAACGTTTGGGCCTCCACCAATAAAATGAAATAAAAGTGTAACGTTTGGGCCTCCACCGACATGGCCCAGGGCCTCCACCTACAAGGCCCACTCACTATCAACCACTCACTTAGCCAATATTGTCTGTCACAAAGTCTTCAAGCCACATTGGTCGTCTCCGTACTCTTAGTTCTGTCCTCTCCCTCAGAACAATGTCCTCTCCCTTCTCCATAGGTGCTTCTCGAGTCAGAACAGGGTCCGGGTTCGTATCAGGGTTTAATAAAAGAGATACGTAGTTTGGGTTTATAACAAGTCTTTGATTCGCAACAAAAACATGTGGGGCAATCATAACCACACATGGGTGAATTAATGGTGATATGGGAGGAAAGAAAAAAAAATATAAGGATAAGAAGTTACACAATCATATCGTTGATTTAATTATTAATAGTTAAGATCCTCCCACATGACATGATCATGTTAAATCACCCATGAGAGGATCCATTTCCATTTAAAATGGGAGTGGATCCTCTCATGTGTTAATTAACATGACCATGTCATGTGGGGCAATCATAACCATACATGGGTGAATTAATGGTGATAAAGGAGGAAAGAGAAAAAATATAAGGATAAAAAGTTACACAATCATCATTGTTGATTTAATTATTAATGGTTAAGATCCTCCCACGTGACATGATCATGTTAAATTACACATGAGAGGATCCATTTCCATTTATAATGGGAGTGGATCCTCTCATGTGCTAATTAACATGACCATATCTTTTGGGGCAATCATAACTATACATGGGTGAATTAATGGTGATAGGAGAAGAGAGAAAAAAAATATAAGAATAAGAAATTACATAATCATCATCGTTGATTTAATTATTAATGGTTAATATCCTCCCACATGACGTGATCATGTTAAATCACGCATGAGATGATCTATTTCCATTTATAATGGGAGTGGATCCTCTCATGTGCTAATTAACATGACCATGTCATGTGGTGCAATCATAATCATATATGGGTGAATTAATGATAATAAGGGAGGAGAGAGAAAAAATATAAGGATAAAAAGTTACACAGTTATAATCGTTGATTTAATTATTTATTATTAATTATAAATTGAGTTTATATTTTATTCAAAATCTTTTAAGAGTTTTTTTTGTTTTTGTTTAGTAGCTGTGGGAATTGAATTCAAAAGGTAAAAATATATTTTGTGATGAAAAATTGTAAAATACAGGTATTGTAAAACTAAACTGAAATGTCCTCCGATATCAGAATATCACCGCAGGGTCTGCTTTTTTAGAAGATTATATGGAATCATGTTCTAATTTCAAATCAAGTTTCGTTGATTTGTGAAACTATACGGAATCATGATAAGAAAATAAACCGAATCATACGAATATCTTTTTAATACAGATTATATTTTATTTAAACCAAAATTTATGTGATTTGCGATTCCAAAACTGAATTTACCTTTATATTAAAGTGATCTTAATTAAAGGCAATTGATGCTTGTCATATTGCAATGCTACCTTAACCTCCATGTGATAATTTTTTTTCTTACAATTCATGTTTTTCTACATAATTAGTCAAAAATTTAATAATTTTTGTTTTATTTTGAAACAAAATAATAAAATTCAATTTTCTCAATTCGTTTTGTCTTATTTATTCTTCCATTTAATTTATAAAAAAAAGGCATACAAAATTGAAAGATTCAATCATTACAAAAAAAAAATTTCTAAAAGGGATTTGTCCAAAGAGGAAGTCAAAGCCGCTTTCTTCCAGATGAAGGGGAATAAGGCCCCTGGCCCCGACGGTTTCCCTGCTGCATTCTATCAGAGGAATTGGGATACGTTGGGGAATGGCATTTTTGAAGACATGAGAGGATGGTTCGCTGACCCAGAAGGAATAAAGGACATAAATGACACTCTTCTAGTGCTGATTCCTAAAGTGGAGGCACCCGAAAATCTTGGTCAATTCAGACCCATATCCCTTTGCAATGTGCTGTATAAGGCAATGACCAAAGTGATTGTCAACAGGTTAAAAATTGTTGTGGGCAAGCTGGTGTCCCCGTTTCAGTCGAGTTTCGTCCCAGGAAGGAATATTCAAGATAATATCATCATCGCCCAGGAGCTAACTCACTCGATGAACAGGAAAAGAGGGAATAGAAATGCTATGTCCATTAAGATTGACCTGGTCAAAGCGTATGACAGATTAAATTGGAACTTCATTGAGAAGGTTCTTACCGAGATAGGTATTCCGAGTAATATGGTGTATGTGATCAAAGCTTGTATCTCATCCTCGAACTTTAGGGTTCTTTGGAATGGTAGTAAAACGAATAACTTCTTCCCAGCTAGAGGAGTGAGACAGGGGGACCCAATTTCCCCGTATCTATTCGTGCTGTGCATGGATAAGCTGACTCACCTGATTGCTGAGCAGATTCGTTTGAAAAGATGGAAGCCTATCAAAGTAGGGAGGGGAGGGCCTAGAATATCCCATCTCATGTTCGCTGATGATCTGGTGCTTTTCGGGGAAGCTAGCCTTGAGCAGTTGGATGTCATGTTGGCATGTCGTCAGGAATTTTGTACTATGTCTGGTCAGGAAGTGAGTATTGACAAAACTGTGGTTTACTTCTCCAAAAACACGAGTAAGGAGATTAAGGAATCAGTTACTATTAATAGTGGGTTCAAAGTAGCTGAGTCTTTAGGGAAGTATTTGGGGACAATTCTCCATAATGGGAAAGGGAGACAGAAGAAATTTGATGGGGTGGTCCAAAGAGTGAAACAAAAACTTGCAGGGTGGAAATGCAATATGCTTTCGTTTGCTGGCAGAACAACTCTAGCAAACTCGGTGTTGAGCACTATCCCAACCTTCCACATGCAACATGAGGCGATCCCAATCTCGGTGTGTAAAGAGCTGGAGCAACTCCAAAGAGCTTTCATTTGGGGGGACTCTTGTCAAAAGAGAAAACCTCATACAATTGCTTGGGACATCCTTTATAGACCTAAGGAGGCAGGGGGCTGGGAGTCCATAATTTGCAAGCCCATAATGAAGCGTTTCTTTTCAAGATGGCTTGGAATATTCTGAATAATGAAGCTGGTTTGTGGGTCCAGGTCTTAGGGGTAAATATGGCAGGAAATTGGATTGGAGAAGGCAGGTTAAAGCCCAGAACTATGATTCCAGTCTCTGGAAAGGCTTATGCCGAGTTTGGAATGATTTTCTTTAGGGGCTGAAATGAGACATAGGAGATGGGAGGGATACCCTCTTCTGGCAGGACCTTTGGACGGATTTGGAGAACCCCCTGAAGTTTCTAACTTACAGGAAGGTGGAAGAAGAAGCTCTCATGGTGAAGTGTGAAGACATGATCGACAGAGGCTCTGGGGAGTGGGATCTCAATCGGATTGGATCCTTTCTTCATGAGGATGTTGTTCAAGAGATTCGGGCCATACCCCCTCCCAAAGTTGATAGAGGGCAGGACAAGCTAAAGTGGAGAAATGGAAAGGGAGATGGAAAAATAGTGCAGAAGGCGTACCACAATATCATGGGGTTCGACTTTCTTGCGAAGGATGAGAAGTGGAAGTTGATATGGAAGTGGCATGGCCCACTGAGGATGAGATCCTTTGCCTGGATGGTTGCTCACAACAAAATTCTTACTAAGGATAGATCGGCAGCTTGGGGTGGGGATGCCAGGTGCCATAAGTGTGTGGTTAAAAATGAAGACACCCTTCATGTGCTGAGAGATTGTCCCACAACCCTTCAAGTGTGGAATGAATGGTTTAAAAATAACATCCCTGGTGAATTCCTTGCGCAGAACCTGGACAATTGGTTATTGTTTAACTTGAAAGGTGAGTGGAAGTGCAGGCCCAATTTTGAGTGGGAAGATATTTTTCTAACTACCATTTGGCACTTGTGGCAGTGGCAGAATCTAGAAATTCATAACCCTCAAGAGAGCCGACCGAGCAACCCGATTCTTGTAATCTCAAGGTATATTAGTGATATCCATACTGCCTTGAATCAAAGTTTAATCTCGAGTTCTTTGAGCAATGAGAGGACTTCCGGGACAGAGGGATGGAGCCTCCCTCCACCAGGATGGTGGAAGCTAAATGTGGACGGGTCTGTCAAGAAGGATTGGAGGGAAGCGGCTTGCGGTGGTGTTGTTAGGACGGAGAACGGAGAATGGGTGACGGGGTTTTCGTACCGTATAGGGAGATGATCCCCCTTGATGGCGGAGTTGTGGGCGATCCTGAAAGGGCTTCAGATAACGTGGGAAGCTGGGGGAGCTCACAAGCTGATCATGGAGAGTGATTCGGCCTTAGCAGTGGAGGCCATAAACGCAGAGGATGGAGAAGACAATGTCTCGCACCTGGTAAAATCCATCAGAGAGTGGAAAAGAAAGAATTGGCTGGTGAGGTTTGTTAAAATTGCCAGAAGTAAGAACCGTTGTGCAGACAAGCTTGCGAAAGTTACTTTCAAGAGAGATCAGAATATGATCGTCCACCAGAGGCCTCCTCTGGAGATTAGGCCGTTAATGGCCTTCGAGGCTAGTTCTTAGTTTTGTTTCTTGGGGCCTAGCCCCTACCTGTATTAAAAAAAAAGGAACTTCATGCCCTGCACCCCTTATATCCACAAACATGAGTCCATCATATTCTTGGGTCCATCCTCCAACCTATTTCACTTATATATCAATGTACTAAACTGAAGTAAACAATAAAAAGGGGAGAAAATAGAAAATTAACAAAGAGAAACCAAGTCATATGAAATAGAAGACAAAACAAGACTTATTGTAGAATCACTTACTTCCCCATCTTCATACCATGCACACCAAGGGCTCAAAGGTTGAAGCTTGACAGCATCTATGCTATAGCGAGTAGATGTCATAGGGATTATGGTATCTGTGTTACCACTGACATAAGGGAACAAAATATATAAGTTTGGTGGAATTGGGTTCCAAAGGACTTAATGGTGACATTGACAGTCTTTTCATTATAACCTTTTCGCTTTCAAACTAAAACATATTTTAACTTAAGATCAAACCAAAAGCTGTTTCTGCGGACCTTGCCCATCAGCCCTCACCTCAGTCAAAAGTAATCTCATCATTTCAACATTTGCCAATCTGCTTGTTGTCATCATATCTTGATTTGCCAACCTGTTGGCCTCTAACATGTCTTGATTTTCCTTCATAATCACTTCCAGCTCTCGCAGCCTAGTTGCAGCCATATTTTGTTGCATTGCAATCAATGCCGTTATTATAGGATCCAGCTGCGAAGTACTTCCCCTACGATTTACTCGGGGCATGGCCATATCTGCTATAGTAGGATCAAGAGTCATTCTTGGGTGAACCATAATTCTGCACATTTTACACAAAGGGATGAATTAGCTACGCTCACACTCAGTGATCAAACATGTATATCATATCACTCCAAGAAAACACTCAAGAATATCACAACCCAACAACTTATGCAATATATCATGGACTTTCCTAGAGAAACTGCTCTGATACAATAAATGTAACATCCCCGTCTCGAGCCGGTTCAATTAGCATACATATGATACAAATAGAAACAACGGAAGATTCAACATACGAAAATACGAGCCAACTTTTTCCTTTTTCTTTAAGTCATTTTTCACATGCCTTGTCACCTTACATACTTATTCCAATTTAATTCTTATTAGACGGAGACGAAAATCGGGCAAAGTAACTTCTGTAAATCGGACAGCTGGGGATTTTCCAATCCCACTCTCAGTATTTCTTGCTTAACAGTTGATACAGCATATACTTTCAGAAACACCAAATATCCATATAAAACCTATACTCATCAATGGGCGCATGCATAACTCGGCTCCATGCCACTATATCTAATAGCATGCAATTCAACACATAAACATAACTGAACACTACCTCGTCATATAAACATGCCTGAATACACAAATGTACATGCATCAAACTGAAAGACATGTAAAAAACATATACATGCCATATACAAAGTGAAGGATCAGACATCATGATCCGTAAAATACTGGAATACGAAAACAACGTAAATACACTCCAAAATACAGTAGCCTACAACTACTCCAAAATCAGGTACATCGTAGCACCTCTACCCACGGGTCGTGTCCCTACCTCGTGAGGGCTCACCGGGCATCTGAGAACCTGAAACGATGTGCCCAAAAAGGGTGAGATAACAAATCTGTAACATCCCGCATAATTAGGAACTTCTATAAATTATAATTTAGAATGTGAAGCATGTTTGAAATTCGAATTAAATTTATGTATAGAGTGGAATTGATTTAAGAAGGAAAATTATTTTATTTTGATAATATAAGTGATTATATGTGCATATTTTAAAAGAGTTAAGACACTAGTTAAAAAGGGAAAGGACTACATTTAATTACCATATAGGTAGGAACTCTAATTATTAACTAGTGGGTATATGAAATTACATACATTAATATCTATATATAATTAATATGTATATATTACATTAGATGAGTGACTCATTAAGAAATTATTAAAAATATCATGGTGGAGGTGAATGCACGTCATGAATTAAAAGTTTAAGTAAGTGTAGGATAGGAATACTTTTAAGCACTCCTTATGAAAACTCTAGTCACAACTTATAGCTACATGGAATTATATGGCTTAGATAAATTATGAGGTCTAATTTCCTTCGTGGGCCACGGCCCAGGCTTGTAAATTGAGGTTAAGTCAGCCCATTATACATCCACTCATAATCCTTAGTTTAACTCAAAACCAAAATCTGCATGTATTTGTTTTATTGGTTGAAAATAATACTAGACACTTAGTCTTGTTATGCGCTGAGTATAGAAGTAAAGGAAAGGAAGATTTTAGTTACTTGTGTTAGTGTCCTAAGTAATCAGATTTGCCATCCCATGCAGCCAATTAAATGAAAGTAATCCCCTTACATGTAATTCCATTGGTCAATGGCATGTAAGCTTATTGGTCAACAACAACCCCATTTGTCCTATCCATTTTGCCCCCCTCTTTGTACGCTCAGCAAAGGGAGGAGTCTTACATTGGAAATCTTGCAACAAATAAGTTAATTAAAGAAATCTTAGTGAATAGTTCCTTGTCAACTTAGAATCAAAACCCAACTTCCATCTTTCACTCCCTTTTCCTCTGAAAGCCGTGAAACCAAAAGAAGCACCACAACACAAATCTGCATTCCTTTCTAGCCTTCTCATATTACTTACAGAATTAAAGGCAGCATCATCATCTTTCCACGCAATAGTTGTGGAACCCTAAGTTGTATGCTTGTTACTCCCATTCCATGACCAGCTCAGCCTTTTTTCTCCTCAAAACCGTAAGGCACTTGGAGGGGAACACAAAGTATGACTTTTAAAATTTCTCCCGTTCATCCTTTCTCTCTAACCATGTGCGAATAGAAGGATAACCAAAGCTCCCCAAAGCACACTCATCTCCCTCTTTCCCTTGTTTGGCCGAGAAGCAGCTTTGAGGAGGTGAGATAAAATTTTCGTGGCCTTCTTGTTCCTCCTTAGTTGGACTGGTTTCTAATTAAGCTTTCCCACTTTTCTTGAACATGGCTCTGTTTTGATTGAGGCTCCCCACCCATTGCATGCAACAAGATGTGACTTCTTGGGACATTGGAGAGTGTGGTTCTGATTAATTTTGGATGTCTGAAGGAAGGTAAGAGCTCGGTCCTCAAGTTGCTCTTTGTCTCATTCGATTATATGTGTATCCTAGGGGAATAACCTTGTCAATCCTACCCCTTTGCTCTCACCTTTCGGCCTCACATGCATGGGTAGGAGGATGTTTCCTGTTGTTTTTTTATTTATACCTTAGACCCTGCCCAATTCGAACAGCCCTGAAATTTGGACTTGCAAGCCGAAAATGATGTTTAGTGAACTTAGAAAGATAGCTTCCTTGATTCTTGTTGGACCGCCCCTTTGATTAGAAAATTTAGAAGTCTTGGCATGTGTTAAAGAGTACAAAGATAACATGTTATTTTTAATTAACCATGACTAAGTGATAGTAGTAGGGTGATGTTAGAGAAAGAAATAGAATTCCTTAGGGAATAGCCTTAAAAACCGATTCTGCTTGTATTGTGAACCTTGGGAAATTTCAATTGTTAGTAAGTAGTGGAATAACCTTAAAGGTAGAATGGTAATGGATAATAGAAGCATAGTATGATTTTTATATTTCTGGTATTTTTATGTATTGTCTTAACTCATGTCATCCTGGTTTTAAATTGTCAAGAAAAATCTGCTGTTTAAATTCGGAATTTTAAGCTATTTTAGAGCCATCTTGCGAGTTCCGTTTCTGGGGTTACGGAACTCCGAATGAGCTTTATTTTATATGTATACGAAGCCCCAGATGTGTACTTTCTCTATATATGATCTTATGTATGCGAAGCCCCATCTTTATTTTTCAAGTCAGGCAGATTTTCAGTTTTATAAGAAAAGAGTATAGTTTCAGCAACGTTAATTGTGAGTGAATGTTTGAGGTTTACCTTATGAAGCCTGATTTCAAGTTCAACACCGCAAGTAATTTATGAAAATATTGAATGTACCTTTGTAGTCTCATACAATTTTGAACCAAGCCTTGCGTGTGTTTGTAGCCCTTGTAGGCAGCATGTAAATGACTAGTTTGTCGAACCCAGGTTTTGTCAAGCCTTGCATGTGTAAATAATCTACATAGGCAGTATGCTTTAAGCCCCTTAGCGCACCCTGCACCTTGTAGAAGTTAATATGTAAATGATAATTTGTAGCACTCTAATTGTTGGCCAAAGCCGAATATGCATGTGTAGGTAATTGGATTTTTTTTGTTTCTTGACAGCAATTGGTAGGACAAAAATTAAGATAGAAATAAAATTAACATAGAAAGCATGAAACCGATTATAAACCAAGGAGTAAGGAGAATGGGAAAGCTATGTAATGTATAGTAAATGTATGTGATGAATTCTGACTTGGTACATATGTTTGTTAGGTGTGCTAACTTCTAAAAGAGTGGGCTGATTGGTGATGTTTTGATTAAAAATGCTAAAGACTTGAGGTAAGTGTTTGGTGGTGAGACCTATTGTGACTATTAGCTAGAGTATGGAATTTTGAATTGTTGCTCACATGTTCCTGGTTGTGTATTCTGTTATATGATTATAAGTATTCTGCGTATGAATGTGACAAGATGGAAGTTCTGCCATGAGCAGTAATTGTTATGCGGCAGCTTGGTATTAAAAATATATGAAAGATATGCTCTTATGATGATGATCTAGTCATGCATGTATACATCATAATTCATCTGTTTCTTTTATGTGTGTGAAGCATATCATGGCATACAACATTATGCATTCATTTGGAAACCGAAATATATAATATAAATAAGCATATGATTGAGCACGCATCATATAGGCATCCCTCTGGTACCAGGGCATGAGACACTTGGCTTCCGTCCACATAAGCCACAGTTGGAATTCACCTTTGAGGGAGCCAAATATGGAATCTCCACTGTGTATGTTAGTACGCGCACGACGATGCTACGAGCGTACATTATGAAGGCGTTATATACACATTGTGATGATTATAGCGTTATATACGCACTATGATGATGTTTAGCAGCTGCTCAGAATTTAAATGTTGATGCGACTGTTTTGGAATTCTGTACCTAATCTAATATTGTTGCTTTACTGGTTTTACTATCACACTACTGCGATATTTCTCACCCCCTTGGGGCTGCAATTTTTATAAAATTGCAGGAGGATGAAAGAGCATATGAGGACTTGGATATATGGATATTTGTTGTTAATTGCTGCTGTTTGGATTGTTTGCTATTACTGTTTTTCCTGTTGGATGACTGTATTATTTTAATATTTTGAGAAGCTTGGACTACTGTTTGGAACATGTGTTAAGTCTCCGTTTTTAAGGTTTTGTAATCTGTTTGGACCTTGGAAAGATTCTGAGTACGTTTGCGAAAAACAATTTCTTAAGCGTTTTAAATGCTGTTTTCCAAATTGTTTTAGCAAGCACCTTATGAGTTCTGTATCTGGGGCTACATACCTCCGTTTTACACATAATTTATATGCACGCGGAGCCCCAGATGTCTAGTTTCATATTTTGTAAATTTTACAATGAAATTCTGAAAGCTAGATTTATTATGATTTTTGCAAGTCAGGTCATTTTGGAACATTGCACTGATTTGCCTTATACTTAGCGAGTTCAGTTTCGGGAGCTAGGCTTCTTTTGTCAAAATGGGTTTGCCTTATTCAAAACTGTTTTATATCGATTACTGCGTATGTGATTCCTTAGTGTGGGTCTGATTAACCCATTCCTTCGTGTTACATGTGTGGTCATCGTAAGAAGCCTGCGTAGTAACCTTGGAGCACCGAATGTGAGTCTTTAGCCTGATGTTGTGGCTGCAGTGTTAACTGCTTCATGGACAAGAGATGGCAGTAGGTAAAGTATGAATATTAGAAGACTTAAGGAAAACAAACTTAAATATTGTATTTGACTTTTGATGAAAGTCAAAAGAAAATTGTATTATAAGCAAAAATGGTAAACAAATCTATGATACGTACGGTAGTGGCAGAGGCAAGCCTTGTAGTACTATGAATAATAAATATATAATTGAGATGAGTCCATAGTATGAAGATGGTATCAGTGAAACTTCCAAGTATATGTGTAGTATAGTAAGACAATTATGTACAAGTGGACTTGGTGAATAGACTTCATCAAGGTGAGAGGTTTAGAACCTGAGGAATTATTGAGAAATGAGAACAGATATGCGTGTGTATGAGTTAAATACATTATGTTTGATTAGCAGTTGTGAGACCAGGACAGGTGGTGTACACTTGAATGAATTGGGATGGTTAATGTAGAGAAGCAAGTGGAATATTTGATGTATAATCCTAAGGGGTTTGACCACTTGAAATTATTATGTTAGTGAAGTGTTCATTTGAAGAGGTATTGAAATACGGGATTAAAATCCATAAAGAGATAGTGTGACTAAACATAGGTGAGGTGAACTAATTATGTGTTATATTATTATGTGTTATATGTATAAGGAAAAGTGAAGGAATCGCCATGGATGGCATAAAATAAATGTACAATGAAGACGCTATTGTAGTTAATGGATGTCGACTCAAATTGGCAGACGTGTCGGTGATAAATGAATAGGACGGTTGAAATGTACAGTCATGTGTAAGACAATAATGAGAATTGTAAAGAAATTATGATCTTGTGGTATATATATAAATACTACTAATAGTAGTGCGCTTGTGAAAACATTGGTATTTGATATGGAGTGATGGACGGAGTAGAGGTATTTTCAAGGTAAAGGGATATTCTACAACCACCAAGGGTGGAAGTGATAAGGAAAATTGATGAAATGCTCTGTAGTATTGAGCGTATGTTATGTGAGCCGTAGCAGGCAATGGATTAGAACGATGGCATGATTTTGTGGGTTATTGTTGTATAACAATAAGGTGAGATGATATGATTAGAGAATGAGCTAAGGTACAACCTAATGTGAAACCATGTGGTTAGTGTGTGAACTAAGTTGCAATAAAGTGAGAAATTAAGTGGTTAACAAAAGAATTGATGTATAAAATGTGCATAGAGTATGAAATTATGTGTTTAGCAAAAGAGCTAATGTGTAATGTCAAAATGAAGATGATAAGATTAGTTAATGAGTGGAGGTATAATGGTCAGTGCAAGGACTGACGTGTAAGTGTCAGTGCAAGGACTGACGAGTGGCTTTCAGTGCAAGGACTGAGATAGGATTTTAGTGCAAAGGCTAATGTAA
>JAVKPL010010511.1:0-44476 GCA_032173675.1 Gastrolobium villosum | reverse complement strand
ATGTTTTGTGGTTGCCTCGGCTTCAAGTACGTATTGCTCACAATGTGGGAAGTGTGGGAAATACAGGCGGGTGTATGTGCTGGTGCTGGTACGTCGAATTGTTTTAGATGTGGTTGAGAGTGGGCCACTTTGCTGCAAATTATAATCTTCTGAGGGCAGGCTGAATCTGCAGGCCTTGCCGCCAGCTGCTGCTTCTACTGCTGCTCCTACTACTGTTGTTCCTACTGTGGACGAGTTATACTACTAATGCGCAACGTACTGAAAAGGCTCCGAATTTGGTTAAAGGTATAATTTTTCTATCTAATGTTGATTTATTGTATTGTACGTCGGGAGCTAACTGATTCATTTGTGGCGGACTATGTGGCTAAGGCGCTGGACTTAAAGGTAACACGGATGGTTCCTCCGATGCGTATTACTACTGCTATCCCCCGGAGAGGTTAGTGGAGCAATCATGGATTTGTGAAGAGGTGAAGCATGCCACTTATTTCGCCAACGGGTTACACCATTGATTTAATTATCTTACCCCTGGCCTCTGTCAATTTGATTTTGGGGATGGATTGGTTGTCTCGAAACTGCACAATGATCGATTGTTGCGGGAAGAGGTTGTTGTTATCTCACGAGAGGCCGACTGTTTGTCCGTCTCTATTATATTGTGTGTAAGTGAAACTGTGAAAGCCTTGAAGGCTGGAGATTTGGGTTATGTTTGTTGGGCGGACTGGTTGACTAAATAAAGGAAGAGATTTCTGCTATACCAGTTGTAAATGAGTTTGAGGATGTATTTGGATGAGATCCAAAATCCACCAGAGAGAGAGATTGAATTGTCGATTGGTTTATTGCCTGGTGTGGCCGATCTCTTTGGCTCCATACCGGATGTCGCCACTTGAGTTGGCTGAGCTGAAGAAACACATTGAAGAATTATCTGCGAAGAATTTTATTAGGCCGAGTGTGTCTCCGTGGGGAGCACCGGTGATATTTGTTAAGAAAAAAGATGGTAGCATGAGATTGTGCACTGACTACCGACAGTTGAATAAAGTGACTATTAAGAACCGGTACCCATTACCGCGTATTGATGATTTGTTAGATCAGTTGAGGGGTGCCTGTGTATTTTCAAAGATTAATCTCCGGTCCGGATATCACCAAGATTGAATTAAACCGGAGGATGTACCTAAAACAGCTTTCCGATCCAGATATGGACATTTTGAGTACCAAGTGATTCCTTTTGGGCTTACTAATGCCCCGGCGGTGTTCATGGATTATATGAACCGCATTTTTAAACCGTATTTGGACCAGTTCGTAATTGTGTTCATTGATGACATTTTGATCTCTATTCTAGAGTAAAGAGAGGAGAAGGTGGCATGGACCAATATTGAGGACTGTGTTGTAGGTGTTGGAGAAGAAGAAACTGTATGCTAAACCGTCTAAGTGTGAATTCTGGTTGTCTGAGGTGCAATTTTTGGTAATGTCTGCAAGTGGTGTCAGTGGATCCAAGCAAGATTGAAGCGGTAAGTGACTGGGAACGACCAAAGACTGTGACTGAAATTAGAAGTTTTCTGGGGCTTGCTGGCTATTATCGTCGTTTTATGCAACCTCTGCAATGGTTCTACCGTTGACTCGATTGACACGAAAGGATACTCCTTTTGTGTGGAGCACGCAGAGATGTGAGGACTGTTTTCTGCTACTTAAAGAGAAATTGACTACTGCTCCGGTGTTGACCCTACCTGATCCGGAGGGTGAGTTTGTATTATATTGTGATGCTTTGAAAGGTTTAGGGAGCGTGTTGATGCATGAAGGAAAAGTGATTGCATATGATTCTAGGCAGTTAAGGCCGCATGAAGAAAATTATGGACGCAGTGACTTAGAATTGGTCTGCTATTGTGTTTGCCTTGAAAATTTGGAGGCATTTTCTGTATGGGATGAAATTTGCTGTGTTCAGCGACCATAAAAGCTTGAAATATTTGTTTGATCAGAAGGAGCTGAATATGAGGCAGCGTAGATGGGTTGAATTCTTGAAGGATTATGATTTTGAGCTGAAATACCACCCGGGAAAGGCCAATGTTGTGGCCGATGCGTTGAGTAGGAAGTCTGTAATTTATCTCATATGATGATGTGGGACAATGAAGTGATTGAGCAATTCCGTGATATGAAAATAACGGATTTCTTTGCAGGAAGAATGTGTGATATGGAGTTGACTCGGATTGAGAACGAGCTGCATGAGAAGATTAAAGAGACTCAGATTAGAAATGAGAGTATTAAGTGTTTGAAAGGCCAGAGTTGGCATATCTGTTTAATGAACAAGGACTTTTGTTATATCAGGGCAGGATTGTTGTGCCCAGGGAACTTGCAGAGGAAGTTATGACTGAGGCCCATAAGGGTCAATATTCTATCCACCCAGGTGCCACCAAGATGTACCAAGATTTGAAAGTTAAGTTCTGGTGGCCTGGTATGAAGAGATGTTGCCGAGTACGTATCTAAGTGCTTGGTTTGTCAGAAAGTGAAAATAGAGCATCAGAAACCTGCTGGATTACTTCAGCCGCTGGATATACCAGAATGGAAATGGGAGAGTATTTCAATGGATTTTGTTGTGGGATTGCCGCGAACTCAAGCTGGTTATGACTCAATTTGGGTTATTGTGGACCGACTTACGAAGTCTGCACACTTTCAACCAGTACGAGTGGATTACACCACACAGAAGTAGGCTACACTGTATGTGAAGGAGATTGTTAGACTCCTATGGGATACCGATTAGCATTGTGAGTGATCGGGACCCGAAGTTTACTTCGCGATTTTGGGGAGCTTTGCAGCAGGCTTTTGGCACTCAGCTCCGGCTGAGCACTGCTTATCACCCGCAGACTGATGGTCAGACTGAGAGGACCATACAGACACTTGAGGATATGCTGAGAGCTTGCACACTGGAACAGGGTAATGCTTGGGATAAGTACTTACCACTGGTGGAGTTTTCTTATAATAACAGTTTTCATTCCAGTCTGGGTATGGCACCATATGAGGTTTTGTATGGCAGGAGGTGTCGTACGCCCACTTGTTGGACTGAGGTAGGCGATAAAGAAAGATTTGGTCCGGATTTTGTGCAGGAAACGACAGTGCAAATTGAAATGATCAGAGAAAAGTTGAAACAGGCACAGAATCGGCAGAAAAGCTATTATGACAATAAGCATAGACCGCTGGAATTTGAGGAAGGTGACCATGTATTTGTACGTTTGTCGCCGGTCACAGGTGTTGGCCGTGCGTTGGGTGTGAGGAAGCTGAGTCCACGATTCATTGGGCCATATCAGATTATGAAAAGAGTAGGATTGGTGGCCTATCAGCTTGCCTTACCCCCACAGTTATCTAATTTACATGATGTTTTTCATGTGTCGCAGTTGCGACGTTATGTTCCGGACGAGTCACATGTTGTGATGCCGGATAATATTGAAATCAGGGAGAACTTGAAGACTCCCATTGGTCCTATTGCAGTTTTGGATCGCAGTGAAAAGCGATTGAGAAGTAAAGTGATTCCCATGCTGAAGATTCAGTGGGAAGGCCGCACACCTGAGGAGGCCACTTGGGAGCGGGAGGACGAGATTCTCCGGCTGTATCCTGAGTTAGTGAGTAGGTATGATTTAATTTTGCGGACAAAATTTCAAAAAGGTGGGGTGAATATAACACCTCAAATATTTAAATGTGTATCTTAATGATATATTGAGAAATGAAAGTTGATGGATTAGTGAAAATCCAAGTATTATGGCCAAAAGGGGCAAAAAGGGCAAAATTGTAATTTGCCAACCGTGTGTTAAGAGGTTTAAATATTGAGTTAGAGATTTCAAATGACAAAAGTAAGGTTGGAAATGGAATCAGGGCGAAAAATTGAGTAAATAGGCAAAATTGGGAAAAATCGATGAATAGTGATTTTTAAGTGTTAAAATACTGAGTTGTGAGTGTACCGATAGGTGTGAAATTTTTATCATTATTTTGGAGAAAGAAAAATATGTTATGGACTGGAAAAATATGTAGATTAAGGATTTGTGATCGGAGTTTTTATCGGAGTGAAAGTTAGATCGCGTGTGGGACCCGTGTGACCGAAGTCACTTGGCCCCACCTCTCTTTTCTTCTTCTTTTCCTTCTTTCTTTCCTCCATTCCCGTGCGCACCTTCTGTGAGAAAAGAGACCAAAACCTCCATTCTTCACCTTTCTCCCATTTCTTCGTTTCTCCACCGAATCGCTTGATTTTGGTGTTGAAATCTATCGTAAACAACCTTCCAAAGCCATTGGTAGCATCTAGAAGCCTTGAATCCATCTCTTTGGCCGCGTTTTGAGCAAGAACAGATTCGACCCACTTTGAGTTCTGGAGATTTCTTGGAGTTTTGAGCTTCTAATGGTTTAGTGGAGCCTTGGTGGTGATCATACTACCCATTGTAAGTATATTTGTGGTCTTTTGATAGTTGATTTCTTAGATCTATGAATATGTGTTCAAAGCTTTGATTTTAGATGTGTGATGATAGAGAGCCCAAATGGAAAAATGCTATTAGATGAAAAGGCCTTAGAATCATGTTTGTAAGCTAGAAATGCTATGTTAAATTTTGGTGAAAAATCTAGGTTTTTAACTTAGAGAATTTTGAGGAATTTTGATGAAAAATGAGTTTTTGTGTAATTGGGATTTGATGATTGTTGTAGGGTGCCTCACACGGTTGGATTTGAGAAAAGTTGATTTGGAGCATACGTTTGGAACGGTGTTGCTCGTGTTAAGGTAAACTCTTGGAACTTGGGTTTAATCCCTAGTGAGCTCCACCACACCTAGAGGAAGGTTGTGGTTGGATTATGTAGTGATGACATGATGTGTTTGTGTGCTTGTATGCATATTGCTTGTATTGTGTGAAATTGTGTGGTCACTGATCAGTTGACAAGTGGAGTTTGGTCATCCGCTGGATTCATCTTTGTGAGAATGCCAGTCGGGTATTGCCGTGGAGTCGACTCTGGGAGCGGCGCCAGGATGATCCAAACGTGGGACGTCCGCCGGATAGGGCTCATGAGGAGTTCCGGTTGGGTATTGCCATGGAGTCTTCTCAACCATGGGAGAGGCGCCAGGACTGTCTCGGGAGTTATATGATGGAGTCCTTGAACACGAATCCATGAGTGGATGTTCTTGGGTGTCTCCAGGAGGATGGTGATATTGTTGTACTTGCATGCCATGTTATGTCATTTAGATACATTTTAGTGAGCCATGGAGTGGAGAGAGCCTCTAGCTCCATTGGTTTACTGAGATATATCCGTATATCTCACCCCGTGTTTGGGGGACCACATTTCAGGTCACTATGAGCCGGGAGGAGCTTCGGGCAAGAAGCCCGTATAGTGGACGATGGATGGGCATGCGGTGCATGGGATTGCATGGCTTTTTGGAGGAGTTTATGGAGTGCACTGTTACGATCTCGGCAAGTGTACCGAATCGCGCAAGTAATACAGTGATAAATCACAGTTCGTATCCACAGAGAGTGTGTTTAAATCAATTAAAAATCTTTCTTTTAAGATTAAATATTTCAAAAGGGTTTTGACACGAATGTCAGGATTGTGTGGGAAATTGATTTGTAAATTTAAAATACTTGTTTTTGGTTCTTTTTGAATAAGAATTGAGATAAGGGTTTAAAATATATGAGAAAAGCGCTGTAGTAGGGAGCACTCACCAATGATCCCCACCTTTTACTCTGGATTAAGTTAAGTATTAATATATAAATCGTGAACTTAGATAATTATCAGATAAAAGTATCAATAGTTAATTCTCAATCCCTTGAGGAATTAACCCTTTAATCTCATATAGAACCCTAATTCCTTGAGGTGCCCTATATGAGATCAAGCATAACGATCGATAATTGAAACATCTACAATATGAATCATGTCTATGTCTAGATCATGTTCATACCGTCGTTCTATCCCCTTTCCGGATTAAAGACCTCAGATCCCTCTTGTTGGCCCTAATCCTCAGATTTATTATTACTTACTAGATTGATCGGATCTAATAATAACAATAACAATACGAACAGAATAGAACGAAATCCAAAAGATAAATATATTCATAAAAACTCAATCCATCGTATTAGGGGTTCACAAGGGTTCGTGACCCTAACTACAGCAAAAGAGGTTCTAGCCAACCATTATCATGGCTAGAATCCAAAATTCAATTGAAAAACAAAAACTAAAAGAACTACAGAAAGGAAGAAGAAGAGATCTCTCTCAGAACTTCCGCCTCCGAATGATCTCAGTTGTGTAGAATATCAGATGTCTCCTAGGGTTGCCTTATGCCCTTTTTATAACTTGAAAATCCTCCTTTCCTCGCAACTGACAGCTGTCTCTCTCAATCCCACGCTTGGAGCGCAGGATCCACGCTCCAGGCGTGGAATTTCTGCCATTTTCGCTTTCTCCACGCTCCAAGCGTGGAGTTCCACGCTTGCAGCGTGGACTCACTGTTCGGAAGTCTCCTCCCACGCTTCAAGCGTGGATTCCTACGCTTGGGGCGTGGCGCTTCTGTCTGATTCTTCTCCTTACTCCTGTATTTGTTATTTTCCTCCTGTAAACATGAAGAATTTGAGTGAGAGAGTGTCTGACAATTTTATTCAATAATTTCACCACATATACACTTTATATACAGTTTTAGATCTGATTTCCTGCTGTTTTTGATCTATAAAAGTATATATGCTGGGAGCATATCATGCACATAGCATACCATTAGTATTTTGAGACTTAGGTCATGAACATATTGCATGATGTCATTTTCCATGCTTTTGTTAGTGTTCATGGTCATATGCTAAGTCTTGACATGTTTTATTATTCATGGCTTGGATAACTGTATATTTTGAGTGAGCATGGGACTTGTCCATTGCCACATTCATAGCCTTGAAGTCTTGATGTGTAATGATGTAAAAATGGTCCATATGTACATGTAAATGGCCATTATTTGAGATTGATGTAATTGATGTTAAACTTAAGGAAAATGCATGATGGAAGGGCCTAGAGCCAACATTAGGACATGATTATGTGTTATGTGGAGTACCAAGGGGTTAGGGATGGATTACACACCCTTTTTGGGGCTCAAAACTGCTGTAATCTGTCATTTTGCTGCATAGTAATCGATTACCCAAGCATGGTAATCGATTACCATGCAACAGGGGACGAAAAATTAGCTACTGTCTGCACTGGTAATCGATTACTGGCCTTTGGTAATCGATTACCATGTGAGGTAATCGATTACCCAAAGCTGGTAATCGATTACCAGAACAGAGGATTGAGAAAATTGGCTACTGCCTCATTTTTGACAGGTGGTAATCGATTACCACCCACTGGTAATCGATTACCACAGTGTAATTTTCGAAAATTCAGGTTTTTCTAGACTAAAAGAAAGGGGTATAACTTGATGGGTAGAACTCCAAATGATACGTGGTTTGAAACCACGCGTAGACAACGTAAAGGACTACAACTTGGTAAAAGATAAGAGTTGGATGGTGAGTTTAAATGAATTGAATAAAAAGAATGATCTATGATGTTAGAAGAATGTATGATTCTGCAAATGGCATTTACAATTATAGTGTGGTTTTAATTGATTACGGAAAAAGCGTTTATGCAAGAAAGGGAATATGTTAAAAGAAAAATTTGCCCGTAATTTAATTAATCTAATCACTGTGATTGTAACTGCGCTTAATATCATAATCAATGTTAACAATACCGGTGTACAACGGGCTGTTACAACACTAGCCTCCTAGGTTCCCTGAAGAGCTCTCCAGCCTTCCCCGATACTTCAGTACCACCTGGGTTAAGCTCCATAGCCACTTCCACCTCCTCCGTAGCGCCCACTACCGGATCAGAGTCATGCATGATCAGATCCACCATGCCTTCGCCCTTTGCCTTCTTAAAATCCCTATCTCTAGGTCCATCCTTGTCCGGATCCGGGGGTCTAGCCCCTTTCTCCATCATTGTCCCCTTCGAATCGAAAAAAAAAAATCAAAAACCTAGCAGAGCTCAAATTCTCATTTTCACGTGCCCACGCGCTCACCTCTTCAAGCCACAGTCAGAAACCTGTCTAGAATATTTTCCACATATTTATTTTGAGAAATAAAAATTCCATCACTTGATTGTGCTACACTTATGCCAAGAAAGTAATGCGTCATACCAAGATTAGTCATTTCAGACACATTCATCATATACTTTTTAAATTCTTTAAACATAACATCACAATTTCCAGTGATATGAGATCATCTACATATAAGCAAACAATAAGCATTTTTCCTTCATCACCAATCTTAAAAAAAAGTGTATGTTCGTAAGGACACTTTTTTAAAACCAGCCTTAAGAAAATAAGACTCAATGTAACTATACCAAGCTCGGGGCGCATGTTTTAGTCCATAAAGTGCCTTTTTCAATTTGTAAACTTTATGCTCATTTCCAACCTTCTCATATCCAGGGGGTTGTTCAACAAATATTTGTTCCTCTAAGTACCCATGCAAGAATGCTGATTTGACATCCAGCTGGTGAATAGGCCAAGAATTTTGTGTAGCTAATGCAACCACCAACCTTATTGTATCATGTCTCGCAACAGGAGAAAAAACTTTTGTATAATCAACCCCATACTATTTCTTGTACCCCTTGACAACCAAGCTTGCTTTGTGCTTGTCAACTTCACCATTTTCCTTCAACTTTGTTTTGAACACCCACTTCACACCAATGGCTTTGTGCCCATTTAGAAGATCAGTTATTTCCCAAGTATTATTCCTCTCAATTGCATCAATTTCAACATCCATTGCTTTTCGCCATTTTTCTTCTTTGACAGCACTCTTAAAAGTCACAGGATCACATTCTGAAAACAAGGCAAAGTGAGTAATTGGATCTTCAACTCCAGTTACCTCATAATCTTCCATCCAAGCAGGCCTTCTTCTAACATGAGAAAGAGATTGAGTTCCTTCTTCGTTGACTCCAAATACTATTAGTGAGGATTGACTGGCTGAAGAAGTTGCGGTGGATGAATTTTCAGGCATACTAGATGCTGAAATTTGCTCTTGTTCAGTATCAATATCATAAAGTACTGGGGTAGGATGCTGCATATTCCAATCCCAAGTGTTTTCTTCGTCAAAAACAACATCCCTGCTAACCACAATTTTTTTGTCAGTGGATTAAATAATTTATATGCTTTAGATGTATCACTTACATCTAGAAAGACACATTTTTCAGCCTTGTCATCAAGTTTCTTCCTTTTCTGATCCGAGACATGAGCATATGCAATTCATCCAAAAATTCTAAAGTTATCCACATTTGGTTTTCTCCCACTCCAATCCTTTTCTGGCGTCATATTTCGAACTGCAAAGGTTGGACTTCTGTTCAAGACAAGAATACTCCAATTTATTGCTTCTGGCCAAAACGTCTTTGGAACTCTTCCACTTGCCAACAAGCTTCTAACCACGTTGAGGATGCTTCTATTCTTCCTCTTTGATACACCATTTTGTTGTCTTGTATATGCAGTTGTAAGCTCTTTTCGGATGCCATATTCTTCACAGAAAGCTTCAAATTCTTTTGAGCAATTTTCTCCACCACGATCCCGGCGAAGTGTCTAAATCATCCTTCCTGTCTCATTCTCCACACGAGCTTTGAAATTTCTAAATGTAGAGAAATCTTATGACTTTTCCTTTAAAAATTAAACCCACATTTTTCTAGAAAAATCATCAATGAAGGTAATTAGATTTTTTTTACCTTCATTAGAAATTGGATTTATTGGACCACAAATGTCTGAATGCACAAATTGCAAAATTCCCTTTGCTCTCCATGAGTTGCCTTTTGCAAATTCAGAACGATGTTGTTTGCTAACAACACATTCTTCACATACTAAGGAAGGAGGAATTCTGATTTAAGGGAGGCCTGACACCAATGTTTTTCTGTTGGAGCGTCTTCAACCCACCAAAGCTCAAATGGCCATAGTGAAAATGCCACAACCATGAAGGATCTTTCATTTCGGCCATTAAACTAGATTGGATTCCTTCAATCTTTAATGGAAATAATCTGTTTGAACTCATCTGAATAACAACAATAAACATCTAACAAAATCATATATTTCACAAACACCATTTTTAATAGTGATCACATAACCTTTTTCTTGTAATTGGCCAGCACTCAATAAATTACTTTTCAAATCAGGAACATACAATACATTAGATATTGTTTTCAAAAAACCATTCTTGGTTTTTATTATAATGTCACCTTTTTCCATTACTTTCAATGTAGAATGATCACTAAAACTCATAGTGGATTGAAAATTTTCATTAAGATGAGAGAAAGAATACTTACTACCACTCATATGGTTGCTACAGCTGGTATCCACATACCAAACATCTGGCTCAATTTTCTTTTCATCTTCAGCAACCATCATTAAGGTTTCACTTCCTCCTTTTATGCAAAGTTTGAACTTTCTCCTTTTTATGTGTTATTTGGCAGCCTAGTATAACATTCCGATTGATAATGATCGAATTTATAACACCTGAAACATTCTATCTTGGATTTATCAGGGGTTCCTCCTCTGCCTTTGCCTTGAAATTAATCATTATTGGCTCTGAAATTAGTGGAGGTATCTCTGATCTTGAGATCTCCCCTTCCTCTACCCTTGCCCGTACCTCTACCTCTATCCCTTCCTCGAAAATTATTGGAACGAGTATCGATAGAAGCCTTTAATGCTTGCTCATATGTATCTTCCATTTTGATCTTTTGTTCATGCACCACCAATGAGCTCTGCAACTCATCAAGTGATAAATCATCTGTATCTTTAGATTCTACTATAGCACAAACAACAAAATTAAATTTTGTTGTTAACGATCTAAGAATTTTTTCAATGACAGTTATTTCTACTGTCCTGTCTCCATGAATTCGCATCTTATTGATAATGTTCATTACGCGAGAGAAATAATCTGCAATTGATTCTCCCGACTTCATTCAAAGTGTTTCGAATTCCGAGCGTAAAGCTTGAAGTTGCTGCCTCTTTGCTCTTGCAGAGCCTTGATACTTCTTTTTCATGGAGTCCCAAATATCCTTGGAAGATTCTTTGCAAAGAATTATTTCCAAGGTGGAACGATCAATGGCTTGAAAGAGATAATTTTTTTCCTTTAAATCCTTCAGTTTTGTCGCTTCATAAGCTGCTCGTTGTGCTGCTGTCAACTGAGCTCCTTCTGCTGGTTCGGCAACGCCATTGGAAACTATGTCCCAGTATTCCTTGGATTGAAGGAAATTCTCCATCAACATGCTCTAATGATCATAGTGACCATCGAAATGTGGAATGGCTGCTCGCACAAAATTAGAATTTGTGACCACGTTTCTTCACTTTTGTTTTACAACTCTATTCCCTCATGTGTTTGAACCTCAACCTGGATCTTGATACCGCTGATAGAATATTGAGACTCTAAAATTGAAACACATAAAAAAATACATCAAATAAAAAAAATGATAAATTTCAAACGGTTATGAATTTCAAATTGCATGGTAGCGTAACACTTCCCTCCCGTTCACCAGTTGTATAGTTGATCAAATGTAGGCGGTAGATGTTGTTTTGGCCAAGAGGTGCTCATGGGCAAAATGGAAATCGAGTTTAATATGTTTTGTGCATTCGTAGAAGACAGGGTTTACAGGTTGACAACAATATGTAATGCGACTTGATTATCACAGAATAATTGCATAAGTGCATGGTGGTGTGTCCCAAGAAATGCAAGAAAGGACTACAGCCATAAGAGCTCACTAAAGCCATAAGAGCTCAGAAGTAATGGCTGTCATGGAGCGATATTCAGCTTCAACGTAAAAGTGAGAAACCGTTGCCTACTTTTTTGTCTTCTAGGAGACAAGAGATTAACCAAGCATGACAAAATATCCTATAAGGGATAGCTGCGTAAGTGGGCAGCTGGTCTAGTCGAAGTCTCAATAGGCATACAACTGTATGTTCTTTTCTAATAGGAACAAGATACCTTGGCTTGAATTAGACTTTATATAGCGCAAAATGTGCATGATTGCATTAAAGTGTTGTTGTTTAGGAGCCTACATAGATTAAGATAAAGTATGAACTGCATATCACACCTCAGGTCGCATAATTGTGTGAAATACCAAGCGACGAAAACACGCCGGATCATCCAAATCACTCCATTAGCTACAGCAATAGGAAAATCCGTAGGCTTGCATCCCAACATACCTAGATGTGGCTATTCAGGTTAATATGAATTCGACATGAACATGAATACTGTACCACCCTATTATCGGACCAGTTTGTTATTATCGGAACGATATTAAGTGTAGCACATTTATTTAATAAATGTAAAAGCTTATCTTATTAATTCACATTTGGACTTATATCAAAATATGAATAAACTTTTACATTTTATAATGTATTGCAATTTGCCAGTTCTTTTGTATCCAATTCAACAGTGTAATTATTTCTCACACCTCACGTCCTTTTTAAATATAAAACTGACGATATTTTGTTTGTAATTCAGACATCTAGGGATAATTCCCATTGTCTTATTATCACCTAATTGGCAGTATATCCAATTTCTACAATCTAGAATCCTTCCATGGATTTTATCTTAATGGCTCCATGCCAATGATTTCATCAACTAATCAATTAATCATAATTTAACTTCCAACAATAACATGGAAGGATAAATACAAAATAACCTCATAGATTTATCCTTGACGTACATTATGAATAGATTAAGGCTTACATATAGTCCTTATACATGTGTCTCTAAATGAAAAATACAAATATATATATAAACTCTCTCTATGCTCTCCAAAATATATGATCATGTCATATACATCAAAGGGTAATGAAAATACAATATCCCTTATGTCTCTATCCAAAATGACTAACCAACATGCAACATATATCATTCCCTAGACATGCCTCTTGCCCAGGGAAGGTCCAACTCCAACATCCTAAGTACCTATACCTGATAGGTAGTCCCTAAAATGTGGCGTAAGATAAATATCTCAGTAAACTGGGGTTTTTGGCGGATTCATCCACCCCAAAGTTCACCAGATGTAACAGCAATAAATCTTGACAATACAACATATATATATATATATATATATATATATATATATATATATATATATATATATATATATATCGTAATGTGTGTGCAACAATAAATTCTACTTGCAAGAGAAATTATATAATATGAATTACACAAGGAATGTTATATATATATATATATATATATATATATTAATGTAATGTGTGTGCAACAATAAATTCTACTTGCTAGAGAAACTATAATATATGAATTACGCAAGGAATGGTCTATCTTGAAACATACTATGTATAACGAATGGTCCCTCTTATACCAGACACAAGGAATGATGTCTCTTAGGTTGGTTGTCCCTTCCACCTTTTTTCTCGAATCGACATTCATTTGCAAAATGCCCCAACTGGCCACAATTGTATAATTTATCAGAGTTGCAATCCTTTGCATCGTAACCATATTTGCCACACTTATAGCACTCGATGTTGGAATAATTCGATCGACCGCCTCTCCCACGACCGCGTCCTCTTCCACGCCAATTTTGTTAGTTTGAGTGCCCCTTCTCCTCATAATACCCTTCTTGACCATGACCTCTACCACCGCGACCATTTCTTCGACCTCCACGACCACGCCCTCTACCTTGAAATTTTGGAGAATAGAGTTCTTTTTCATCTTTGATTGATGCCTTGCTTTGAAGTGCTTGCTCGAGTGTCTCCTCCTTCTTATTCTTTTTATGTTGTTCGTGTTCCTCGAGAGAACCAGCGAGCTCGTCGACCGTGAGCGTTGCTAGGTCCTTTGACTTTTCTATGGCACATACAACATTCTCGAAACTGTCGATTAACGACCTCAAAATCTTCTCCACAACTCGAGCATCGGTTAATGCTTCACCACAGTTTTAACACACATGAAGTAGTTAGACACACTTTTCGACTCCTTCATCTTCATGCATTCCAACTCGCCGCGAAGAGTTTGAAGGCGGACTTGTTTAACTCGGTCGGCTCCTTTGTACACCCTTGCCCAAATGTCCCACACTTCTTTTGAATTTGTTGCACTTGCAATCTTCTCAATGCTAAGAAGGAAAAAAAGAAATACTTGAAAATAACTATTTGTTCCTCGCATACGTTTGTTTTAGTTTTGTTTGGAATTTATATTATTTGGATATTAATTATAGGATAGTTGTACTCAAAATATAGAATTTCAACTCTCAAATTTATTATTATTATTATTATTATTATTATTATTATTATTTGGTAAACTTATTATTATTATTTTTTTGATTTCGCTGAATGTAAACTTGCCTATTAAAAAAATTATTATTATTATTATTTTGGATTAACTAAAAGTATCATTTATGAGGCAATTCTGTTCGGAGAGGGTTGAGGATTAATGTTTTAAATATTTCTCAAAGATAATATTAAGGGGGATTGAATATATACTCTCACCTCTATATATATTGAGCTCTCATGCGTCAATTAAATTACCATTATTTAATGGTTTCTTTATTTGTTTTGCTTTACTTAATAGTATTCAATGTGGGTTTTACCCCCATATGTCCACGGTGAAAAGGCAATGGAATGATTTAATTGGATACCTTGTGCATTTATAGAAGATTAGGGATGTTAAATGAGTCTGACAGGTTAGACCGTTTAATATGTAAGTTTGGACACGTTGGGTTACAAAAATAAACCCACGAATCCGCATAACTCGCCCTCGTAAAACAGAAGTTCGTGACAAATAATCATATCACATGAGAGCCCACTAAGCTTCTTGAAGGGTGGATAATGTACAGGTCCACCTACCTGTGCGAACAAAGAAATTCCACCAGAAATTCTAATACCATGTAAAGAACCAAATTCAACCCAAAAGCTTAAGTTATTGGGTGAGACTATATTAATTGTTTTATATATCTCAATATGCTCTGATATAATGTAAAGAATCAATTCAACTCAAAAGCAAGCTTAAGTTATTGGGTGAGGCTACATGAATAATTTTATACATCTCAACAATTTTAATTAATGAAACATATAATGGCTTAAACTTAATATAGATACAAATTATATATAGGAGTAAGATTTTATCTAAACCTTCAAGTTTTCCTCTATGGTACAAGCCTTTTTTTTTTATCGGCTGTTTCTCAAATCTCTAATTTATAGATAACGTGATACATGTGATAAGAATTGCTTGTCTGTATGTGGCTTACAAATAAAATTAAGGGTATCAAATAAAAAAGGAAAGCCAATTGTCAATAATTATGTCAATTTGCTTTTATTAAACCTTTCATTCATGGGATCCATCTTCTATTTATATTAGATATTTGTATTACAACCAAACATTTGGCAGCTCAGTTGGTGTTAGGGAACTGACTAGATGGAGGTGAGAGCATGTTTTCGATTCTCTTCAATATTATTTTGAGAAGGGTTTAAAGTCTTAATCTTGGGTCCCATTCCGAATCGGATTAATCGTGAAACGATAAACAGGTTGGAATATCTCCATATATATATTGGAAAAGTGTGTCATTTTAAGAGATGTAAAGTTGTGTCATTTTAAGTAAAGTTGTGGACAAGAAGGGTACAATTTGGTATTTCACAAATGACTGAAGAGAAAAAAATAAAGGGACACCCACCTTTGTTATGTGTGTAGGGGTGTTATCTCAAATTTATCGATAAATAATATGGGTTATATTTATCTCATTTTACATGAAATAAATAACTTTCCTATATAAATAAAAAAAGTTGGATCCTACCACTCTTTTTCCTCTCTTCTCTTACACGTGAATCTCCCTTATAATTTTATTTCAAATAACTTTTTTTCTAAGAAAAATATTTCCCAAATAATATATAAAAGACTCACTGCTCCAATCAAAATAGCTAGTCACATGTGATGTCATTATGTACCACTACGCTGCTGCATTATATCCAGAATATTTATTATTTAATTCCCCATATCTGCAACCAACTCTCTCTTGTTTCCATTGACCTTTAATGGAGGAGGAGGACAAACTCTCCCTCCAAAAGCCACTCATACCCCATTTCAGCCCCTCCTCCTCCACCTCTTCCACCACCGCCGCAGCCGCCACCTCCTCCCCTTCACACCACAATAGTGAAAAACAACACTATGCTTGCAACAATCCAAAATACTTCATCTCAGACAACAACATCATTCTCCGAATCCTCTTAGTTCTCTCGGTAGCAATTATCTCAATATGGGCAAATTTCGAAGCATCCAAAACCTTCGACATAAACATAGTAAACGACGCCGAGGATTCCCTTGCTGGACAGCGTTTCGCTCTATCCTACGTCTCAAACGACAGAGCCATACGCATAGTCCTCAACACGAGCTCCTTCGTGGAAAACCTCCTTTACCCTAACAAACACTACCCCAAGAAGCAAATAGACAGTGTCACCCTCCGCCTCACTCGCCGGAATCTCAACACCACCGCCACCGTCTCCGCCGCCGGGAACCGCCACCACAGCGGCGGAAAATTTTTCAAAGGCTATGCCATTGACATTAGTCCTATTTTACTTGAAGATAAACGTTATGATAAAATGGCTATTGTGGGTGCGGTTCAACGCGCCATGGCTCGAGTGTGGTTATGGGATGCTGGGTCTAGGGCCCCTCCTGAGCTCCTCGATGGCATTGCGGAGTACGTTGCCGAGTTGGCCGGATTCCACCGTCGTGAGAGGGTTTCCGGTGGCGGTGAAGGGTTGCCGGAATGTGAGGGTCACCATGGTTGGTGGTGGGAGGATAAGGATCCCAGCCATGTAGCACGTTACTTGCATTATTGTGAAAAATACAAGACGGGGTTCATCCAACGGTTGAATGAAGCCATGAGGGACACGTGGCATGATCGTATGGTGGATGATGTGTTGGGGATACCAGCAATGAAGCTTTGTGGTTCGTATAATTTTACTTTTGTTTGAAGTTTTTTATTTTATTTTTTGCAAATATTTTTTCCCATTTGTTGTTCATAATTGTTATTTAAATTGACATTCAAGATAAGCTGTTGTGGTTGACAAACACTGTTTATTCGCATAAGTTTGCATGATGATTACATGGAATTAACATGATATGTATGTAAATAAAATGAGCGTAGCTAAGTTGGCATAAGGCAACTGAGCACGAAGGTGGGTGTGAGGATACGTGTTATATCCTCCCTAGTACCATCTAGTCTTAATCTGGGATCCGCTACAAATCGGACTAGTTACCGGACTAGTCACTAAGCGATGAACGGTTAGAATAGCTAAAAAAAATTTGATGTGTATGCAATCATAATTCATTGGATGTCATAAGATAGAATCGTGCTATTACGGAATTTGTAACGGTAATGAAATATAATATAACGGTAATATAATGGTAATGGAATATAACGGTAATGGAACGGGTAATGGAACGGTAATGGAATATAATGGTAATCAGTATATCTCAATAATTAGTACTTATAGCACTGCTACTATAGTAGTATCCTTATTTTAATTCCTTAATTGTAATAGTGTTTTCTATTGTAACATCCTTCATGGTTATAAGTAGGTGTGTGGTGTTAAGAAATAATATCAGAAAATTATTGCAATTTCTCATCTCTCCCTTGACTCTTTCTCTCTCAATTCCCTCTTCTTCTCCTCTTATCCTTTCTGCAATCTTCTTCTTCTGTAGCATCTGCTACAATGGTGCTTTCATCGATCTACTCTTCCTCCATAGCTAAAAGTAACATTCATCCTCTTCCACACCAAGTCATTGATCCCCAATTTCACCCTTACATCGCACCTACCATTCCCTCATGCTGGGATGATATCACTGTAATACTTCATGCAATCGACCAGTCCCTTACAAAATCGCGTGCTGATTTCGCAAGGGCTAGGGCCAAGATGCAATCTGATTTCGCAAGGGTTCGAGCTGAGCTGCGATATGATTTCACAAAGATTAGGGCTGATATCGATAAGATGCACGTTGATCTGGAAGATATAGCTGCTACTAGGACTCAAAGGATATTTCGTGGATATCTTGTGCGGCGTCAGCGATTAAGGAAACCCGAAGCCCCTACGACTACAGACTTGTGGATGGCGTCCCTCCCACAATCAATGAGCGTGCCCACAAGCTCTGCACTAGCTCCGATTGGTGGAGCGTCCTCAGCCTCCATTTCGTTTGGTGGATCATTTGTTGCTAAGGGAACACCCTCGTTCATTGCAGATCCTTCCTTCCAGATCTCAGATGTCCCGAACCACCCTCATCCATTCCAGGTTCCTGTATTTGAACCCCCTGTGTACGATATTATTGCTCCACGCTCTGAGATCTTTGGTGTTGACGTTCCCTACACACTGAGTGCTAAGCCACCCTTGCCTAAGCCACCAGATTCAACTTGTGCAATGGTTGGTGACCCTAATTTGGCTAGACAGAGATTATCTTGTTATGCACACAAGATGTTTGCTGAAATGGCTGCCCATGATGATACCTCTAACCTCAAGCTGCTACACTCTAATTGGAAAAATACAGAGCTGCTGTTCAAAAAGACGCCTCTTCCACAGCATGGTGTAGTTTATGGTGGTATGATCAGGGAGCTTTTACTCTCATTTAAGAAGGCACCTGGTCAAAAACCATTGAGAATAATCTTTTACAGGGATGGGGTAAGTAACAGTCAGTTCTACCAGGTTTTGCTGTATGAGCTTGATGCCATCCGTAAGGTTTGTGCATCCTTGGAACCTAGTTACCAACCTCCAGTAACATTTGTCGTGGTTCAAAAATGGCATCACAATGACAGAAACAACACTAATAAGAGTGGGAACATCTTACCTGGTACTATGGTGGATTCTAAGATATGTAATATTGATTCTAAGATATGTAATATTGTTGGAGATGAGGTATCTGTCATTGCACCCAACACTCCAGCCCTTTATGAAGCTCATTTCGGGATTCCAATGGCAGGAGTTGTACTGAGCACTGTTAATATTCGGTTAAATACAGCAACAGTAGCTTTCCTTCTTAGTTATTATTCAACAGCAGTTGTAATCGTGGATCAAGAGTTCTTTTCCTTGGCAGAAGAAGCTTTGCAAATCTGGTCTAAGAAAAGCAAAAGTTTTAAGCCTCCAATTTTAATTGTCATTAGTGATGAGAACTGCATACCTAATGAACTCAAATATGCTTTGGCCAAAGGAGCCATAGAATATGAGAAATTTCTTGAAAGTGGTGTCCCTGAATATAAATGGAAACCTCCCGAGGATGAGTGGCAGAGCATTGCTTTGGGTTACACATCTGGTACCACTGCTAGTCCTAAGGGCGTTGTATTACACCACCGAGGGGCATATCTAATGTCTCTAAGTGGAGCTCTTATTTGGGGAATGCAGGAAGGTGTTGTGTATATGTGGATGTTACCCATGTTTCATTGCAATGGCTGGTGCTATACTTGGACACTTGCAGCACTTTGTGGGACAAACATTTGTCTTCGTCAGGTAACAGCAAAGGCAACTGCATTTGAAATGTCATGTATTTTTATCTTTGACCCTGGTATTATTATAACTCAACCTCGAGGACGAGGTTGGTCTGAAGGAGGATAGAATGTAACGGTAATGGAATATAATATAACGGTAATGGAATATAACGGTAATGGGATGGGTAATGGAACGGTAATGGAATATAACAGTAATGGAATATATGTGGTAATCAGTATATCTCAATAATTAGTACTTATAGCAGTGCTACTATAGTAGTATCCTTATTTTAATTCCTTAATTGTAATAGTGTTTTCTATTGTAACATCCTTCATGGTTATAAGTAGGTGTGTGGTGTTAAGAAATGATATCATAAAATTATTGCAATTTCTCATCTCTCCCTTGACTCTTTCTCTCTCAATTCCCTCTTCTCTTCCTCTTATCCTTTCTACAATCTTCTTCTTCTGTAGCATCTGCTACAGAAATTGAGTTTTTAATATATATGGGATAGGATCCTTTGACACTGGTGTCAAACTTTAAAATTTGACACCAAATCTTAACCGATGATTTTTGCCAATCAATATTTATCATTTATTGGGAATCAAACTTATTAACTATTAATTCCCAATAAATGATAATCATTGATTGACTGAAATCAATGGTTATGATTTGGTGTCAAATTTCAAAGTTTGACACCAGTGTCAAAGGATCCTACCTCTATACACACACACACACATATATATATATGGGGAAAATGTTTCTGCAGTTAATGCAGATAAGTTATCTGCATTTATTCTCAAAATGACATCGTTTTGGTATTAAAATCTTAAAAAATTTAAATATAAAAATTATTATAACCCTTAAATAAATTAAAATTACAAAAACACTATCATTTCCGCCCAAAACGACGTCGTATTTGGCTTTCTGCAGATAACTTTTCTGCAGTAACTGAAGAAAAAGCGAACCCTATATATATATATATATATATATATATATAAGCATTTTGATAACCGTTTTACGTACAATAATGATGTGTATGGTTATAATTCCCAACATTTAATGCTCTTTTTATCTTTTGTATGGTTATGATTTCTCATATTTAATGCTTTCACGTATATATATGGCAAGTATTTGACTTATGTACGTACACTGCAGCTGCAGAAATGTAAACCTCTATGCACCTGGTGCCTACCGTGGTGCACCTTATGCTTGATTTGGTGCCCGAGGAGGGGAGTGCACGACTTGCTGCCTGACGCAGTGCACCCGATGCCTCACTTGGTGCGTGACAAGGTGCTCGGCGTGGTGCACTATCAAACGAGTAGGAGGAACTCAAATATCGTGGGACCACCCACACACAAAGTAAAAAAAAAAAGGATACCTACTTGTGCAAAATTGGCAATTGCATATAAGCCTCATATAAGTTAGAGGAGAGCAGGCATATTCACTATGCGGCAGAAAAATTTCTCCATGAAATCCAATGAGACTTGGAGGGGATGTTGGATATATTTATGTATGGATGCCTACAAAAAATCATATCAAAATTTGATGTCTGGGTACGATTTTCCATTTTTCTGGATTTTTTCAATTTCTACCTATTCAAAAATCAAATAAAGATATTTTAGGTCCCGAAAAAGTGGTCTAAACGAAGCAATTTGGCCAAAATAGGGTGGAATAGGCATATAACCAGAGGTAACGATTCTCTGGTTAGTCCTGATAAGAATACTACCTTCCTTGTAATTGGCCCTTATGCCTAATCGAAAAAAAAAATATCTACTTGTGCAAAATTGACAATTGCATATAAGCTTATTATAGGGTGGAGCAGGCATAGGCTCTAAAAATTCATTAAAAATCAATCTTTCCATGAAATTCAATGAAGCTTGGAGGGATGTTGGATATATTAAGTATGGATGCATGCAAAAATCCATATCGAAATTCGATGCCTGGGTACACTTTTTCATTTTTCCGGATTTTCTCAATTTTTACCTCTTTTAAAATAATATTAAATTAATCCTATGGAGAAAATTTATGCAACCTTGGGAACACGAAGATATGGTGTTTCTAAGCCTGCATGTAAAAAATCAGACCAAAATTCAATTTCTAGGTCCAAATTTGGACTTCTGTCTCCTCAGAAAAAAGATATCTACTTGTGGAAAATTGGCAATTGCATATAACCCTATTATAGGAGGGAGCAGCAGCCTGCCTTCCCACGCCCGTGGTGGGTTACGCAGGGGTACCACGGGAGCTCTCCCTTACGCTCGTGCAAGCCTTCCCAAGCTTGTGGGGCGTGATATTCCCACGAATTTGTGGGTGTTTGGTTCCTTTCGCATCCACAACCGAACATTACCTGTTCGGTGCGTCCCTCGGATAATTGTGGTAACTATGGCAGACTCGTTCATGCATCAACGATGCACAAGCAATGGAGAACCTATGTCATCTCAAGTCCTTTGTTCGGTGCGACCCTCTTGATTTCATGATGACTTGGGAGAACCGTTGCGATGACTGTTGAGATGTTGGAAGAGTCTTAGCACTGTCAAATAGAGATTCCTTCAGAGGGCGTTCGGGGAGGACTCTCGCAACTATGTGTCGTGGCTTGTTCTACCATTAACAATGCACGAGCAATGGAACCCTGGGCATCTAATGTGGGTGTTGATTCCTCTCGCATCTACAGAAGAATGTCGCTTGTTTGATGCGTCCCCCTCGATATCATGATACCTTAGGAACCCCGTTGTGATGAATGTTGAGGTCATGGAACGAGTCACCAAGCGGATAACTGGGGCTTCTCTTCTCAATGCCCTCCGGAAGAACTCTCATAACAATGTGGCCTAACTCGTTCATCCATCGACGACGCACAAGCAACGGAACCTCGGGAATATCACGTGGGTGTTCGATTCCTTTTTCATGCACAACTGAACGTCGCCTGTTTGGTGCATCCTCTTGATGTCCTGGCGCTCGAGAGACACCATTGTGACTGTTGAGCTGGATGTGGACGGGTCACATCTCGGAGGGAGAACTGAGAATTCCTTCTCAATGCACTCAGGCCCTGGGTATTGTGTACATCACTGAGGGAGGTGGGTTACGTAAGAACCTGCACCGTTAAATTAGGAATTTAATTAATTAATCATGAGGGAGGTGGTAAAATCATTATTCATCAAATTTTCCGACACTTGCCTATCCACTCTATTTTTTGTTCTGAATCTATTTCCGGCATTATTATTACCATTTGATAACTTCTACTCAATTTTGCTTGCCTAGGGTTACGTGTTTGGTAAATTACCATTTTACCTTTCTTATGCAATTTGACTTTCGGATTTTCACTAATCCTACCCTTTAAACCACATTTTCACATATAATTACACATTTAAAAATATGAGGTGTTATATTCAACCCTCTTTTTAGAAATTTTGTCCTCAAAATTAAGTCAGACTTGTCCGCCAACTCAGGATACAGCCGGAGAATCTCATCCTCTCATTCCTAAGTAGCCTCCTCAGGTGTACGACCTTCCCACTGAATCTTTAACATGGGAATAACTTTGCTTCTCAGCCTTTTTTCACTGCGGTCCAGTATTTCAATGGGACCGATGGGAGTCTTCAGGTTCTCCCGAATTTCAATATCATCCGGCATCACCAAATGTGATTCATCCGGAACATAACGTCGCAACTGCGACACATGAAAAACATCGTGTAGATTTGACAATTGTGGGGGCAAGGCAAGCTGATAGGCCACTAGTCCCACTCTTTTCATAATTTGACACGGCCCAATAAGCCGAGGACTCAGCTTCCTCGCACCCAAAGCACGACCAACACCCGTGACCGGAGATAACCGCACAAAGACATGGTCACCTTCTTCAAATTCTAGCGGTCTGTGCTTATTATATAATAGCTTTTCTGCCGACTCTGTGCCTGTTTAAGTTTTTCCCTGATCATTTCAATTTGCTCTGTAGTATCCTGCACAAAATCAGGATCAAATCTTTCTTTATCACCTACCTCAGTCCAACAAGTAGGAGTATGACATCTCCATCCATACAATGCCTCATTGGTGCCATGCCCAGACTGGAATGAAAAATGTTATTATAAGAGAATTCCACCAATGACAAGTACATGTCCCAAGCAGTACCTGTCCCAAGCAGTACCCTGCTCCAATGTGCAAGCTCTCAGCATATCCTCAAATGTTTGTATGGTCCTATCAGTCTGACCATCAGTGTAAGAACCCGCACCGCTAATTAAGGTAATTAGTGAATTAATTATGATAATTAGGAAATGATTCCATAATTGACCTTAATAATTATTATTGGGCTTAAATAATTATACTGAGTGAGTAAAAATGCTGAAAGTCGCTTTTCGGAAGAAAAGTGCAGATACCGGTTCTGCTACCCGGTATAAATGCGTACCGGAAAAGTATCCCGGAAAATTATAACGAATGCATGATAATTACTAGAATATTATGTAGGACTTGTAAAACAAGTTTCAAGTCAAAATAATGTAATCTGATGCCAGAACTGATACTGGCTATGGAAAAACGCGTACCGGAAAGGTACTCCGAAAAATAAAATAAAAATATGAAAAATCTTAGAAAAATATGTAGGTCTAGATTCCAAAGTTTGGGATCAAGATCTTTTGCGTTGCTATTAAGGTTAATACTGCGCGTTTAAGTGGTGTTGGGCTATAAATACACATAGTATGGGCACAAAACCCTAAGACCAACTTTGCATGCGGGAATATTGGCTGAGTGAGGACCTTCTTGCTGACCTTGTGCCTTCCTCCATTGCCTTCATCCTTTTCTTCTTGAAAAATCACCAAATGGCCATCCTTTCTATTGGTTCTTCCTTGTAAACATCTTATGGTGGTGTTGGGTTGATGGAAAGGCTGGTTTTTCTGAGTTAGTGGGTTGTTCTTGGGTGTTTTGGGTGCTGAGTTTGAGGGTTGGTGTGTTGGAACCTTGGTTGGGGCATTTTGTGCTTCAAGTGACCACCTTTGTGAAGAAAGTTCCTTTCTTGTGTGGCATTTTCGTGTGACTGGTTGGTCAGAACTTGAGGGGTCTATTTGGGAGCTCCTAGAGCCATTGTTGCTATGTTTTAAGCTTTGGTAAGTGCATCAACCTTTGAACTTGTGTTTAGATGCTTAAAAATGGAACCTTGATGCATGTATTGAGCTAAGTTGATAACTTAAGGGTGGGGTAGGTTAAACACACCTAGAAATGCATGTTTAAGTGCCTATAATCGGTTAAAAGTTGAACCTTTGGACTGGATATTCACGAAATGCAGAAACTGCATTCTGTGGTGAGATATCCGGATATTTGTCGAACAGATATCCGGATATCAGTATCCGGATATGGTATCCGGATATTCATATCCGGATATGGTATCCGGATATGCATATTCGGATGAAGGATCTGGATATCCGGATAAGGTATATCCGAATATGGTCAGTGCGATATCCGGATATTGCATATCCGGATATGTCCCTTGTAATATCCGGATATCCTGGGATTTCGCAGAACAGTAGCTGTGTTGTGTGAACAGTAAGCTATTGGGGGTTTGTGGACCCTAGATTAAGGAAGTTGAACTTCTGTAATTAATAAACTAAGTCAGAATCACATGATTAAGGGCTTATGGCTTTGTTGGAAGCCTTGAGACGTAAAACATAAAAGAAAGGCGTAGTCTTTAAGTGGTATGCTTGTGATGCATAATTAATGATATATTATTGGTCCATATCAGATTGTGATTACTGCTGTGTTTAGACTTGAGAGTGGTTGGACTCTTGGCTTGGATAGCTAGCTTGCAAGGTAAGCTTTCGTGTCCTCGGTTTAGCCATTTTGTGGTTCCACCATGTCCCATGGGGATGTGGTTTATGCATGCTGTGTTACATGCTTTGATGTTTTGGAAATGCTGTTGAGCTATTTTATGCAATGTGCTTTTATGGTATGCATGTGGTGTCCACCTATACGGTAAGCCTGAGTATGTAGCACATACAAGATGGTGAGGCTGTGGGTGAGGTGCAAGCGGTGTTCCTTGTACTTATGTGGGTTTAGACGTATTCCTGCATTTCTCTGGCCAGTAGATTTATTAAACACACATGGCATGAATATCTGTTGCACTGCATAGTTTTGGAACTTATATTGTAAATATTGTTTTTGAACTTATATTACACATGTAAGTGAGCTTGGGGTGGAAGATCCTTGAGGACCCCTTGTCTTACTGAGATTTCTTGTTTAGAGATCTCACCCCACGTTTGGGGACGCTTATTTCAGGTTCAGGTAATGTTAAGGTCTCAGGTGGCAGGAGGCCAGAGCTGAGTTAGACTTATCTGTATTTCGCTGACATGATGGTTGCTGGTTATTTGACTGTTGTTTATGTTTTCTGTTATGATTATGTTGAGACTGTTGTTGGGCTTTGTTGCCTTATTTGGTGAGCATGAGGTTTGTCCATGCCACATGGGTTGGTTATTGTCTTTTATTTAAGTTGTAATTAAAGTATCAGGATTTTGACCCAGGCTATGTGTTGTAGTCCTGTGGCTTTAGATACTCACTTATTTTTTATATATGAGGTATTTCAGTTAGTTGTATTACAATTTACATACAGACAGTATTTTATGAAATTGATTAAGTAATCAAGTTGGCTAAGGTTAATGACGTCATAATTGAATTTAAGAAAAAGTTATTCCGCATTTTAATTAAGCGTGGCTTAATACGATAGTATGTTAACAATCTGGGTTAACACGGGCTGTTACAATCAGCCTGAGCTGAGTGCCAAAAGCCTGCTGCAAAGCTCCCCAAAAGCGTGAAGTAAACTTCGGGTCCCAATCACTGACAATACTAACCGGTATCCCGTGGAGCCTTATAATTTCATTTACATAAAGTTTTGCTAGTCTCTTCGTAGTGAAATCCACTCGCACTAGCAGAAAATGTGCAGACTTCGTAAGTCTGTCCATGATAGCAACACGACAAATGCACCGGTCATTAAGTAATAAAAGCATACCATAGTACGAGGTCGTTATCTCGAGGATCGGATTTCAAGCACTAGTTCGCTAATCGCGGTTTAGTTTGACAATCAAGAATAGGATGAAGAGAATTGTATTTGGAAGAATTTGAAATTAAGAACAAGGAATAACATGCAATTAAAATTTAGAATTTGAAAAGATGATAATTGATTATGAATTAAAAACAAGCGTAGTTAGTATTTCGACTTCCCCCAATCTCCTCAATATGTTATGAATTAAACTGCCAAGAATCCGTTCTTAATATATTGTCAATCAATTCTTTCTAAGTTACTTAGGGCTCAACTCCTTGTTACCCTAAATCTATGTAATCTTGAAAGAACTCTAGTTTCCCGATTATTCCCCAAGAAAACATGCATTAAGATCGAGAATTTAAAGATTGCACAATTACCCTATGTCTATCCCTAGATCACAATGATTATGATAAATTTATCAAATCAGGGTTCATGCACCAACATCCCTATTGTCATACAATTCCCCAAAATTATTCTATAAGGAGCAAACTCATAGAAAGCATTAAAGACAGATACATTTATTCAATTATAAAAAGAAAAGAATTCAGAGACAATTTAATTCATAAACATAAAGATTCAATTGGGTTCCATCTACCCCTAACTACATAACAATCTAGCCTAGCATACTGAATTCAAAAGCAATAATAAACAAAAGAGAACCCCAAGCTTCCATTGGTGTGATGTTGACTTGGTTCCTCAGCGTTCCAGCACTCCGCAACAGGATTCCTCCTCCAAGTCTCTATGTAATTCTCCGAATTGGTGAATTGGTGGTTTCCATTGATCCCAAGCTCCCTATTTATAACCATTGAAGCCATATCCTTTATTGAATCTCCCAACGGGCCCTTGTCAAATTTGCAATCGATGCTCTAATTGCTTCCTTTTTATTTAAGATCTTGCAGATTGGGTGACAGATTTGAGCTTCAAATCCTTGTTATGATCCTTCATCAAATCTTCCCATGGATCTCTATCAATTTATAAATCAAGATTGATTTGCTTCCCTTTCGCAAAATATTACAAATCTGTATCCAATGGCAATTCAAATCAAATCTTGGGCTGATTGGTTCGTGCATGGACATTTTAGCGTGCTGTTTGTGCGCCAAAACGTCTCCCAGTGTATTCTTGTCTACCTCTGGGCGTTTTAGTGCGCTGTTGGGCGCCAAAACACCCTCTTCGAAGGGTGATTTGTTGCTGCTGGAGCATTTTGGCGCTCTGTTTGGCCGCCAAAATGCTCTGGTCCAGTGAGTTCTTGTTGTTTTCCTTCATTAGAGCATTTTAATGCTCTCTTGGACGCTAAAACGTCCTCCTCCAGCTTGTACATGCTTGCAATCTTGCTTCCTTAAGGCTTCAACTCATCTTGTTGCATTCTTTTGGTTCTAAAAAGCCATAATGGATGCCAAAAATCCCTTGAATTAAGATATATGACAACATATTAGGGAATCAATCAAAGGAGCCTTTGGGAATCCTCTTGGGGATGAAAGTTGTGAAATGATTGAATTTGGTTAGAAGTGGTTTGGTTGGAAGTGGTTTACGTGAGTTTTGACAAGTAGAGAAATAAGAATAAAAGGTGAAAAGAAAATTGATGGATAAATCAAAATAGAAAATAAGAAAAGGCAGTCGTCATGCAAGTTCATTGAATGAATGCTTCAAAGAAAGTTAACTTTAGTTCAATATTGCCCCAATTACTTATGCCAATCACATCAAGTAACAAGACAGATCATCAGGCACTCAAACATTTCTTATTGTTGTTAGGTTGGAAGGCATTGTTCCTCTTTCATGGTTCAGGAATCTGCTTTTGATCACACTAAAACCTCATCAAAGATATTCAGCTGACCACGATCTAACATTTTTCTCACAGCCATCTCCAAAGGCTTGCAATGTTCAATGGAGTGACCAGCATTCTCGAGTGAAAATTCAACTCACATCAAATCCATTCCCTCTTGGATACACGCATTTTGTTTTTAGGATTTGTGGAGATTCTCTGAATTAGATGAGCACCTTGCAGACGATCAAACAATTCAACCCCAGAAATTACTAGCTCTGCAAATGGTGGTATTTTCTTCTTTGGAGAAGAGCATCCTTGGTTTTGAGCGTTGGGCTTTGGCAAAAAATGATTGGGAAAGTGTTGATGACTGGCCCAAGGTGGATATGGGCTATGGTGGTTTTGAGGGGATGTCCGAGGATAATTTGTATGGAATGGATGAGTGAATGACGCAATATGAGGCGTCACAGCTGGATTGTAGGACAATGGTGTAGGATAAGTTTGGTTAGTGAAAAAGGGTGGTGAGATATGGGGTGGTGAAGGATCTTGCAATTCCACGAGCTTTAACTCTGGCCCTCTTAAATCATGTGCCTTCTTTAGCTGCTTTAGCATGTCCTCCATTCTTGCCTGTCTTTCCATCATTTCATCTAACTTCTTTTCAATTCATCCACTTCATGGCTTTTCCCTTGCCTCAGATGCTTCTTTGGATTCCATGTCTTAGAGCTTCAGTTTGCAAGAGTTGTAAGATTTGATGGGTTCAACCTTTCTTTGGAAAAACAAAGGTTCAAATTTTTTGTACCTTAACATAATTGTCACTATGAGCCATTTTTATTGGACAATGCCATGATTTTTATATATATATGGAATGAAAACATGATGAATGTTTACTTATGGTATTATTATTTATTATTTGAGTTTGTCGGAGAACTGCATGTGTTGCATTGATGTGAGTATCATCATTCATTTCGAGACTGTTTCTCAGAACGTCATGTTCAAAAGTACTAGGTCATATAAATATAGGATCACAAGCAAAACATCTTTGTTGGGAACTGAAACATAGTACAATCATTTCATAACAAACTACAAATGTTCTCTAACAAAATACAAGTGGTCATATTAATACACTGCTTCACATGCCCCTACTGACCAACTTTTTCATTTCCCTAATCAAATATTTACAATAATCGATGAAGTCACAAATCTCCATCGGGGTATTGAGGGGATTCACCATCAGGTCGGCCAACTTCAAAAGATCTGGAACATCTATGATTGCCCTATTGGCAAGCCTAGCCATGTTTGAGAAGCGAGTCATCCAGAAAGCAACTTCTTCTCTAATCTCAGCAATGACTGCTTCTTGATCTTGAATATGGTCTCTTAAACTATGCATGTCTTCTTGCCCTCTCTGGATTGCATCATAATATTCGGCCACTACTTCTTCCATATGTTGTATATGGGCCACTTGTTTTAATGCATCCTTTTCAGCTGCCTTACTGCTTCTAAGCAACTTCTTGATTTGTTGGTTCTCAGCCAGGGCCTTATCCCTTTCTTACCCTCGAAGTCCTGATTCTTTGTTTTCCGCTTTTAAGCAATCTTGCATTTTAAGCTTGAGGTGCTCTTCGGTTCTAGCCTTCTTATTACTCCCTTCAAAATTATGTTCTCTCTCAATATTTTTTCGTTCCAAGGCCCGACATGTTTGCCTTGTTTCTTCCAACTTTTGCTCTAGCTTCTTTTTCTCTACTTCGGCCATCATCAATCTAGCCTTTATTTCTTTCAACTCTTCATCCTTAACAGGTTCGAGAATTGGTGTTTCGTAAACTGCAGGAGTTACAAGAATTTGGAATGGTAGCTTGACTTCTTTAACTCGGTCTTTAACCCATTGACAGTAGTTTTCTTTCCAATCACAACTTCTTACCCCCAATTCTTTACCTTTTCGTACTACCTTATCCCACGCATTCCGGACCGTTCTGATCATCGCAGTATTCTCAAGGCTCAGCTCGTAAAGGAGGAAAGGAATTGTCATGTCTTCTATGGGAGCCTCTTTCATAGGGTAACCAAGTTGTCGCAATGCCAAAGATGGATTGTAATTGATACATCCACGAGTACCTTACCGAGGCACATTGCGAAAATCCCCACATTGGTAAACCAACGCTTCTATTCTTGCCCACTCTGGATACCATCAGACGGTTTTTCCATCAAGCTTGGCCAAAGTTTGCACCCACTCATGACCACTTTTAGCTTTCAACTGATACATCTGAAAATCAGTGATCGGGCATGCCACTTTGTATCCTCTATTAAACATGTGAGCAGTGAGCCATATGAACAACACTAGTAAACAACACAAGATCCGCTTCCCTTTCCTTTCATGACAAAAGCTCAAGGTATAGTAAACATCAGCAAGAATGGCTGGGACTGGGTTTTCACGTTTGAATCTGCGTGCCACAAATACATCAATGGCTGCAAAGTCCACAAATTCATCAATATTAGGGAATATGAGAATTCCATATATAGTGAGGGCCAACACATTAATGAAAGTGTCTCATTCTCATTCTTCTGCTAAGTGGTGAAGATGTTCTTCTAGATACTTTCTCGGAAATCCCACAGTCTCATTCCGAATTTGCTTCCTTTCTTGTAAGTCTTTCACCTGAACTTTCAAAATCTCAGCAACAACGTGCATGGAAGGTGTTAGCATATGGGTGTCCTAGAGACAATCTTTTGATTAAATAAAGGACACTAGATGTAGAACTTTGTTTGTCGCAAATAAATGAAAGCACTATTTATTCAGTTTCATATTGTGTCTCGATATTACTGTTAATATTATATGAACGAACTGGATAAATGACACGAGCTGTCGAACTCGCGCAAATTAAAAATTATTTTTAATTAGGGTTCAAAAATTTGGAGTAAAGTGGAAACCCTAAGTCGTCTCTCAAGGAAATTGAATTGGTAAAAATCGCTTATGAAAACAGAAAATAAAAGGGGGGTTTTGGATCTCGGTTGAATAAAAGACAGAATATAAAAATGGGGTTAAAACTTCGTAATTAAAATTAACCAACCTAGGGTTAGGGTTCCATGGATGTCCTTCATTGGATAAAAATTACCAAATTCACGGTTGATCTCAATTGAATCAGAATCCTTATTTTCAATTGAGAACAATCGGATCATCAAATCTGATGATTATTCCTTTTCCATGATCGCAATCGCGACCCTCAGATCGAATATCCACAATCGCACGATATCGATCTGAGTTAGGAAAAGAAACAAATCTGGTTAAAGAATTAGAAAAATTACCAAATTCACGATTAATCTCAATTGAATCAGAATCCTTATTTCCAATTGAGGTTAATCGGATCATCAAATCTGATGATCATTCTTCACCCATAATCGCAATCGCGAACCTCAGATCGAATATCCACAATCGCACGATATTGATCTGAGTTAGGGTAAAGAAACAAATCTAGTTAGAGATTGATCGCAGATCCTCTAAACAGATCCATGGAATCCCTTCCCCTTTGGTTGATTAAAAGGGGGTTTAGCCTAGCATGGCTAGGATAAACATGATTACAAATTAAATTGCATAAAAGAAAAAGAAAAAGAAGATGAAGAACGCGAAGAACGCTTCAGAGAAAATGCTTTGATCCACAATTCTGAAAATTACATAATGAAACAATGTTTTCTACTTTGCCATCATATACCCCTACCCAAAATGGGCTAGGGCTCAAATCAAATCGGCCCAATTGTCTAAAATAAAATAAAATAAATAAATAAAAAAAACTTAATAACAAATCTAAAAACTTCAGCAAGACATGTTCTTCTTGACGCCAGAAATCGACCAGCTTCCAGTCCGAATTGGGCTTCGAGCTTTTCATAAGAATTGTAGTTTTCTTTGTTATCTGAAAAATCCAACAAAAACGGAGTCAATCCGATAACTGTGGACTGAGATATGGCCAAAATATAGAAGTAACGTAAAGCTGAAAAATTCAGAAGAAAATAAATTAAACCCAATCAAAAACTAAAAATGTAAATTAACTCAAAACATCATTATTTTATTCAAATAAATCCTAAAAATACTAATCAAGAGTAACAAATGAGTGCAATAAAATATGAGTTATCAATAAACCCCTTGGAATAGAATAGGTATCTCTTGAGTATCTGTGATGAGATCACGATCATGAGGATTCAAGGATATTGCATGTCTATTCATAATTATATGTTCCTAGTCTAGAGACACTGAGTTTGGGGTTCAGTGATCTCGAGTAAGACTAGTGCGACTTATCTACTTGTATATGGATACAAGGTAAAGACCTCATGAGCTGCAGATATGGAGATATCTTAGCTAAAGTCGTGGGTGGACCTATAAGAGTATAGCTCGCACTGAACAGACCCAAAAAGAGACTCTATGAGGAAATCTGACAGATAGTGTCATTAGAGTAATCTCTTTATGTTTGGGTATGTCTTTCCTTAGACCAGAAGTTATTGCCTAGACTGTGTTCTTGAAGGCATGTCTTGATTGTATGCCTTGTCTGCCTGAAACATGGAGACTTATAGGTATACTGTTGGGCGTGTCCTTAAAGGGCACAGGGTTAGGGTAATAAGCTGAAGGAATTCGTCAAATCTCTGTGAGAGATTAGGTTATCTGTAAACCGGAGAAATCGGATGACATTTACAGGGACTCGGGAATCTATGCATAGTAAAAGAGATCATGAGATGATCTGCCTTTAGAGTCAGTAAATTGAAGATTCCCTATTTCGAATAAAGCTTACCCTAAACCGCAGGGGTTGATACATTTCTTTATCCTAGGTTAATGGGAAGATAACCGAGACGAAGGGAAATACATACGGTAACCAAATATGTGCAATAGGATGATCAAGTCATTAATCTGACTAGTTCTGGGGCAACAAAGCATTGCTAGTGCTCTGTGTTGTCATTAATTGGGTTATGGGCTTGTTGGACCCAAGCCTAGTTATGTCAGAAGCTAAGTTGGACCTAATGGGTCACACACTAACACCTTGTAGTCATGATGGACTAACTTTAAAGGTATTGGGCCTAATAATGATTGTTAGCCCAAGAAGCTGTTTGGAAGCCCACCTAAATAGGTGGGTGGTGCATGGAGCTTAGTAATGGGCTTGGGTAGTCCAAGTTATTACTAATTAATTTAATTAGTTAAATTAATAATCAAATATTTGAATTTCGAATTTTGAATTTGAAATTTGAATTTTGAAATTTGAATTTGGAATTTGAATTTTGAAATTTTAATTTGGAATTTGAATTTTGAAATTCGAATTTTGAATTTGAAATTTGAAATTTTGAATTTTGAATTTGAATGTTTGAACATTTGAATTCAAGTGCTTGAATTTGAATTTGAATTGGCTTTAAAAAGTTGTTTCATAACAAAAGGATAAGACAGGATCTTATTGGAACATATTCCTTGGATCAAGAAGCATCTTTGGAGCACATTCTTAGGCTGTTTGGGGCGCACATTTGAGTGATAAGAATTTCATCTTATCACTTAAAACAAAACTCCATTCAGATTTGGTGGTTGAGGGAATCAGTGGGTGAGTTGATTCAAATTTTGAATGCAACTACTCAATATATTTGGACCCCTTTTTAGGGCTGAATTATGCGCATGAAAAGTATACTATATGATAGTTTATGAATTTAAGTTTAAATTATTTTGAACTTAATTTCATGAGGATAAGATTGGAGGTTGTTGGCAAAATTGGTTTTGCAACAGCTCCACCTTATCCTCCCTGTTTCATGCGCAAATTTCAAATGAATTTGAAAGTTGGTTTTCATTTTGAATGAATTAATTCTCTGCTCCTCTCATCAAGGTGTGCGCATATAACACTTGTTCCTCACCTTAGGGTTTTGTTAGAAAACCTAGCCTACTCTCCTTCATCTTATGCACCATTCTGTAGGGTAGTTCGCTACACCTCTCCAAACAGAATACCTAGCCTCCACCTTCACCACTTGTGCGCATAGCAAGCCTCACTGTGGTGTTCATCTGGTGGCTTTCAAGAAGGAGTTCTTGCATCATTGACGAACGGTGGTGTGGATCACCATTAGAGGGTTTGAACCCTTCAAGCCTGACATCTGATCTCCCTGACTGATCAGGCCAAAAACAAGGTAACATCATGCTGTCTTAAAGCATGAACCTATGTGTGCATGTATGTTTCCGCAGTAAAAAATTTGTTTTTACACCTTACATGCATCGGCCTTCAAAGGCCAGTTTACTTTCAAGTGGTATCAAAGCCAGGTTGCTTTACCATCGGCAGGTGATGGTACCTTGTTTGTGAAAGGAGTTTTTCACGGTCAAAATCTTTAAAGGGTTAAAGTTTAAATTCTGGATATGGATTTTGAATCACAAATCCTTTAAAGTGTTAAAGTTTTTGTTTTTATGAATATGTAAATTTGATTCTGTGTTCATAAAACATTATGCATCATGGTTTAGTTTCTTTTTCTTTATGAAAGTTTTAAAAGGAACACCCTTTTTGAAAGGGTAGATTCGGCCATGGAGGGTACTAAGAGTACCTTGAATGATTTCTTATTTTTCTCCATAAATTGTGTCATGTTTATATGAATGAAATTTTGTGACAAAATTTATCATATAGTCACCTATATGATTCGGCCATGAAGGAGTTTGTGGCTACATGCATGGTTTAATTTTGCTTTCTTTAAGAAAGAATTAACAAAATTTGAATTAAAATTATTTTTTAAATTCGGCCAATTGAGAAATTTAAGATTATGAATCTTGATGTTATTTTGATGTTTAAATGTTAAATGTCAAAATATATGTGAAAAATATTATGTGATAATATAATGTTTGTGTTTGCAAGTTTTGAGCTTTTCAGGTACAAACAGGAAGGGGATGGTAATGGTGCCCGGATTTGAATTTTTTGAATTTTAAATTAATGTGTAATCGCGCCCTTTAATTTACAAGTGTATTTGTAATTTAATTTTTGTAATTTTGTCCCTCCAAAGATGTTTTGGAGTTTCTTTAATTATGTGTAATTAGAGAAATAGGCTAGTGGCGTATAGACGACAAGCGGCCGTTGCTTAAAGAAGCAAAAAGGACAAAAGCGCGCGCACCATGACTATCTCAATATAAACTGTTTATATGCATGTATGATTAGAACGTCTAGTATGCATGAATTGGGCAAACCGCGTTTTGTATGCTTATTATGTTTGTCCAATAGCGACTAGTGTATACCGATAGATGTTTGACATAGGTAACGACTAGCATGATAACTTACAATATGCGTTTGATGGGATCTAATTAACCCTAAAATAAAAGGAACCCTTAAAAGGAATAAATAATTAAGCGTATGATTACCTCCCACCACCAATGCTACTCAAAACTATTCTACATAGTGATGCTCCACAACTCAGTTGGGACCCACTGTTTCGTTGAGCTAGAGTAGTGTTTGAAGTGTAAGACACTTAGAGTGCTGGTTTAATGCTTAACTAAGACATAAGTTGCAGGCACAGCCGAGCTTATGTGCTTAGGGTAATGTGTAACACCCCGTTCTAGAACCGGTTTGTTAACATTGACTTATGATATTAAGCGCAGTTACAATCACATTGGTGCAATTAAATCCGGTTAAATTTTTCTTTTTAAAGCAAGCCGAATTAAAATTACCCAATTGCGTGACCATAACCAATATACATTGCGGAATAACATACTTAAAGCTTAATACCATACTTTCATTTCATTTATTATGGTCTCCATTTTCCCATTATATTATAGGATTTTCCATTAGTTACGCGTGGGTTCAAACCGCGCTCAAATCGGAGCACCGTAGCCCAAGTTATGAGATTTCTAAGCGACAGGTGCTGAATCGGCAGATCCCCCGCGCTGACAGCGCCACAGTGGCGCCCTCAGCGCCAGCGCCACTGCCTTATTTTGGCCGTTGGCGCTCCTAGCGCCAGTCTGGCGCCCATAGCGCCAGACATCAGGGCTGTGTACCCAAAACAGGGCAATTTGACCTTCCTGTGGTATTTTAACCATAACTTTAGTTATACTTATCCAAATTACACAATCTTGGTCTCTATGGAAAGCTAAGAAACATATCTACAACTTCCATCAAGACACAAGGGTCCAAATCTATCATATAGGATACGAAAATTGGACAACAAGGCAGGGTCCCTTTGTTTTAAATTGGTTTTCCAACCTAAAGGTCTTCTTTCACCTAATTTACATCATATAATCCTTTAAATACATGAATTCTAGTCTCTCTAGATACTCATACACAAGAGAAGCATGCATATCATTTCATCATATATGCAAATACCCAATAATTACCACATTACATCATGTTTACAAGTTTCAATTACAAATCATGGGACTTAGCTACAAAACACTATGATCAACTCCTTGGCTCCCATCAACAAAAGAGATACCAAAGGGGATGAGCATAGGCTAAGTCCAACCAATTAACACATAGCATGCATATGACAATTGTCTTTCATTTACAATTCTATACATAGGAACTACAAAATGGCATGCTTAATCACATGACACAATATCTTCATATGCCCAATCACTTCAAATATGGCCACTTGCCATCAGAGGCTCCTGCAGCATCCTTTCCTGAAAGGGGGTCCCCAACAACACGGGGTGAGATATACGAATATATCCAGTAAACCAGGGGCCCTTGGAGCATCTCTCCACCCCATAGTTCAATAACAGTGTAATAGCAATGACAATAATAATGCAGCAAATACATATCCATGCAAGTGTACACAACATCTCCAGGAGAAATCCCTCGAGCTCTCGAGCTGTCCTAAGGATACTCAGATGCAAACAGTCCTACTGGCCAGCTAAACTACCAAGTATGATTTACGCATCGTCATGCAACATACCAACATAGGGAAACACCATCCTATGTCACACCAAAGCATGCAAATACGTATAACAAAGCATTACAATATTTCATTGCATTTATATACAACAACACACCATTACCCGTTCAGGGCTTGGTGGAACAATAAAGGGAATTACACCCAAGGTCCGAAGGCTTACCTCAATGCTTCCAACTTAACCTTTGTTCCTCACCAATCTTTACAACATAATTATCAATCCCACGGAGCTAACCGAGCTCCATAGCTTGCTCCAATGGTTGGTTACTCACTGTTGGTCCAAATGCCTCAATCCTAAGCATCACATGGACAATATCAACAATCAACCAAACCAAACCATTGATTACCAAAACAAGCCAAACCATAGTCAAATGCATAATTTTGTAATTTTCCAAACAAAATCATATGACTATATAAACTTATTTTCACCGATTAAATGTCATTCCTAGCATTTTTCTCAACATACTCTAGGCCTCAATCTTCCTAGAACATAGCCCATTTACTCACATAACCATAAACCCTAAACACTATTCATCATCTCCCCCAATCATGCATTTCTCATGAAAATAGAGTTCAAGGAGTAGAATCTTACCACCAATGGTTGCACAACTAAGGATTGGTTACTCTTCAAGCTTCCATGGAGGTAGAAACCAACAAATCTCACAATTCCTCCAATGGGTCGAAACTTTGGAAGAAAATATCTCAAACCACAACGCTCCCCACCAAGACCCAAGCTAGGATTATGAATGAGGGGAAGATTTGGAGTGGTTTAGGCTTTTGAATCACTCAAAACCATCAAAAATTGCCTCACCTAGGGTTCACTCTTCTCCTCCCTCTCTTCCTTTTCTCTTCTTTTTCCTTTCTTCTTTTCCCTTCTTTTCTTCTTCTCTCTCTGCGCGCTGCATATATGGGAAAAAGGGGATTTGGTTCTTTAAGTGGCTTGCCACTTAACACCGGTTAAGTGAGTATCGGTTCATCTATCTATTCAATTCCATTAATTACCAAACTTTACCCAATAGTCTGGAATATTTTTGTAGGAATATTTCTACTTCCATTTTTATATTTTGGGTACTTTTGTCTACACCCATTTATACCCCTTAATTTTCACTGAGTACACTTTTTTCCTCAAAAGTGACCCCAATTAATTTTATAAGGAATTTTACTTATTTTTACACACTAATACATGCTTAATTATCTAATCACATATATTTTGCTAATTAATTCTATTGGGCTATTATATAATTGTGCTAGGTTGGTTGCATGAGATGCACCACTAAGTGACAAAGAGTTGTCAACCTAATGTTAAGAGAGGGTATGAGATACTGTTATAAAGATCAACCCATTATTTAAATAATCTTGCGGTCTCAGACGGAGATTAAAATAAATAATCGCACTCTTAATCCCACTAAGGTAAAATCTAAAGTAGATTAACCCTAAGTCAAAAGGAAGGGTCATTGACTTAGATAAAATAGTGGGAGAGACAAGTTATTTAAAGTCTTTAATAATTTGCTTTTAACTACATAACCGTATATTAACTAAAACTATCTTTACATCTTTTTCAGCTTATAGTATGACTAATCCACTTTCACTGCGTTCAATACTCGATACGAATAAACTGACCGGTTCAAATTTTATGGACTGGTATCGGAACGTAAGAATTGTTCTAAGGGCTGAAAAGATCGCCTACGTTTTAGATGCTGTAATACCCGTAGCTCCACGGGAAGGGGAAGAAGGGTTTGCGGAATTTGATTTCGTAACCCATCAACAGCACTTGGATGACAATGTAATGGCAGTATGCATCATGTTGGCATCCATGTCGCCTGAACTGCAAAAGCAGCATGAGCATATGGATGCTCCCTCTATTATCGTACATCTCAAGGAGTTGTATGATATTAAAGGCAGGTGATATGCGATCAGCATATAAGAAATTACAAGACAAAAAGAAGAAGAAAGTGACTCAATCGATGCAAGAAAGGCATAAAAAACTGTTAAAATTATCCAAAGTCTAAATATCAGGTGTTACACTGAGTTTGTACTGATCTCACAAGAAAGATGCAGTAAAAGAAGTCAAAAAGGACAAAGAAAAGCTAAAAGCCCACGCTGCCAGCATGGGTATGGCGCTCACATCGTGGGAAGCAGGAACTGGGCAGAGGCTCCCGCGCTATCAGCGCGGGGGACCAAAAAGAGGCAGAAGCTCCCACGCTCACAGCGCGGGAGTGGCGCTGTCAGCGTGGGAGGCGCGAAGGATTGGAATTCAAAAATTGAAAATGAGGTCAAAGTCTCTTATAAATAAGAGACTCAACCTCATGGAGAAGACACACAAAAACCCTAAAGGCAGATCCAGCTTGGAGAAGGAAGGAAGGCGTTCTTCGTGTTTGTCGTCTCGTTCTTGTATTTTTCTTCTATTTTATTTTAAGTTTATGTTGAATTCATATCAGCGATCATGATGTTGATTGGCTAGATCTAATTTCTGTAGTCAGGGCCATGATCCCTTTGTGAACAATTGATACGAAGGATTGAATCACTTTATGTGTTGATTTTAATATACTTCATCTTTATCTTGTGCGTATTGATATTATTTCTGTTAGATCTGATCAACCTAATAGGGGATGATATTCTGGGGATTAGGGTTTGCAATAGGAATATTGGAATGCTGATTCCGAAAGGAGATAAAGATGACAATTCATGCATGTTCTAGGAATAGACTTGTATGAATTGCAGTCGTGGGATTTATCTGCATAATGCTTATTTTCATGCGGGATTACTAAGGGATTAGGGTTCCAATTGAATTAAAGGGTTAGATCACCAAGGGATTGGGATCTAACTAATTATTTTAAAGATGATAATTTGTCTGAGTTGTTAATTTCGATAAATACTGTGAATCAATCCAAAGTAAAATTGGGAGCATTTGGTGAATGTACCCTGGCTACAGTGTTTTTCTCACTTCTTTTACAAAAACATTTCCTTCATATTCTTATTTTAAGTCTTTCTCACAAAAACCTAAAAACAAGTCTTTTACTTTTTAATTAGTTATAATATTTGTGAAACCACAAATCGATTCATCTAACTTAAGAGGACTGGTTATCGTAGTAATTGTTTTACAATCTCTGTGGAGACGATCTTACTTATCACTTTTATTACTTGGGACGATCGGTACACTTGCCGAGTTCGCAACAAGTTTTTGGCGCCGTTGCCGGGGATTGTGTAATCAATATTACAAATAACCATAGATTCTTGAGATTGGATTTTTATTTTTATTCTTTTTATCTTGTTTTGTGTTGTTCAGGTGCTACTAATAATTTTCCTGAGTTTTATGCGAGGCAGACTTCCGACTAAGGACTTTGTAATTGATTCTGAAATTGCAAGGACCGAAAAGCAACTAAGGAAGGCTGCTAGACAGATCATTTGGGAAGATTCTAAGCACATACCTTTACAACCAATTCAAGAGATGGCAGAACACAACAATGCTGGTCATGGACGAGGAGGAAATGCCAACAATCAACCTCCAAGACTGTTGAATACGATTCTGACTCCAGTATTCAACAGAGCCAATTCAAGCATAGTGAGGCCAAATGTGGAGGCCAACAACTTTGAACTAAAGCCATCATTGATTTCTTTGGTGGAAAGGGTTCAGTTTTCTGGTGTTGATGATGAAGATCCTCATGAATTCATAGACCGATTCCTGATGGTCTGTGATACAACTAAGCACAATGGAGTATCTACCGATGCTATCAGGCTCCGGTTGTTCCCTGTTAAGGGAAAGGCGTTGAGATGGATTGAAGATAGCATTGTCAAGCAAATTCTTTGATCATTTCTTCTCCATGGAGAAATATAATCAGCTGGTGAATGAAATCACAAATTTTCGCCAGCTGGAAGGAGAATCACTTTGTGCAACATAGAACAGATTCCAGGAACTTAACAGGAAGTGTGCACATTATGAAGGAGTTGATGATAGAAAAGTGGTAATATTCTTCAATGGAATCACTCCTGAAACAAGGATGATAATAAATAGTGCCGCTGGAGGTTCTATTCGGGAAAGTACGTCCGAGCAAGCTATTGATTTGATCAAAAAGCTTGCAAGGAATGAGAATGAAAGTGTGTTAGCTCCCATAAAAAGAGCAGCAACAAAACCAGCAGATAGTGATGTAATATCATTGTCTAAAAAGTTTGACAGTTTAAGTGAGAAATTTGACAAGTTTCAAGTGTCAAGAGTTCAAACAACTCCTCTGGTTTGTGATCAATGCCAAGAAAGTCATGAATCCAGTGAGTGTCCGAATCCATTATTAGAAGATTCACTTCAACAATTACAGGTGAATGGGATCTGGTATGATCAGCGTCCTCCCCAACAACAAGACTTCCAGCGAAATCAGAATTTCCCTGGTGGTAACAATAATTTTCAGCGGAGGACTCAAGGATCTGGTATGGATTTTAAATCTAACAATGCCAATAATTATGCTCAATCTTCGCAGAATCAACAAAGAGAGCCAGCTGAGTGGGAAAAAGCTTTTGCTCAAATGGCTAAGGCTTCTAATGAGATGGCTTAACATACCAATGCTTTCATGGAGGAGACTAGAGCCAACAATAAAAACACAAATGCTTCCATCAAGAACCTGGAGAATCAGATAGGCCAGCTGGCCAAGCAATTTACAGAGAGAATTCCAGGCACCTTCCCAAGCAATACAGTTATCAATCCAAAGGATGACTGTATGGCTATTACCACAAGAAGCGGTAAGATATTGACAGTTCCAACAAAACCAGCAGTGAATATGGAAGATAAAACAAAGGGGAAGGAGGAACAGAATAAGGAAGCAATTGAACCAGAGATTGAGGTAATTGTGAAAGAAAGTGAAAAAGAAGTTGTGGTTGAACAAGAGCAGGTTGAAGAACAACCAGTTGTGGCAAAGAAAAAGCATGAGTTAAGCCACGAATATGTGATGTCTAAGGCACCATATCCAGAAAGATTCAAGAAGGGAGCCTATAATAAACATTATGATAGATTCTTGGATATTTTCAAAAAGCTACACATCAATATTCCTTTTGCTGAAGCTCTAGCAAATATGCCTGGATATGCAAAATTCATGAAGGATCTTTTATCCAGGAAGCAGAAGCTACAAGAATGCCAAACTGTAACACTCACTGAGGAGTGTAGTGCTTTTATCCAGCAGAAAATCCCAGATAAGCTTAGTGATCCGGGGAGTTTTAATATCCCTATTGCTATTGGTGATATTGGCATTGGAAAAGCTTTATGTGATCTTGGGGCTAGCATTAATCTGATGCCCTTTTCAGTGTACAAATCTTTGGGGATTGAAGAATTGAAGCCTACCGAGGTATCTCTCCAATTGGCTGATAGATCTGTAAGGAAACCTAATGGTATTATAGAAGATATTCTTGTCAAGGTTGATAAGTTTATCTTTCCTGCGGACTTTGTGGTGTCAGATATGGGAGAAGGAAGTGAGAAACCCATGCTCTTAGGAAGACCCTTTTTGGCTACAGCCCGAGCTTTAATTGATGTTGAACAAGGGATGATCAAACTGAGGATGAATGATGAGGAGATCATCTACAATGTTTCAGAAGCTATGAAGAGACCTGCTGAGAATAATGATTGTTTCCAGGTTGATTCTTTTCATGAAACTATTCAACACAAGAAGGAGCGTCCTCAAGAGATTGATTATGAGTTGAAAGCTCGTGATCATATACCCTTTGAAAAAGAAGGAATTACTGTGGAGGTGCTAGAAGAAAAAGCTGAAGATGTAGAGGTTGGTGCCCCTAAGGTTGAATTGAAACCATTACCCGACACTTTGAAGTATGTGTTCCTGGGAGATGGTGATACTTATCCAGTAATCATCAACAAAGACCTCTCCGAAGGCCAAGAAAAGGAGCTGGTTGAAGTTTTGAAAGCTCACAAGACCGCTATAGGATGGTCTATTACTGATTTGAAGGGCATAAATCCTTCTTTTTGTACACATAAGATTCTCATGGAAGATGATATCAAACCCGTGAGACAACCACAAAGAAGATTAAACCCAACAATGAAGGAGGTGGTGAGAAAAGAAGTTGTAAAGCTTCTTGATGCAGGAATGATTTACCCAATTTCTGATGCTGCGTGGGTAAGCCCAGTTCAAACAGTACCAAAGAAAGGTGGTGTGACAGTAGTTACCAATGCAAAGCAAGAGTTGATCCCAACCAGAACTATCACAGGTTGGAGAATGTGTGTTGATTACAGAAGATTGAACACAGCTACTCGAAAAGATCATTTTCCACTACCTTTTATTGATCAAATGCTAGAAAGACTGGCGAGCCACTCTTATTATTGCTTCTTGGATGGTTATTCAGGCTACAACCAAATACCTGTAGCTCCTGAAGACCAGGAAAAGACAGCTTTTACTTGCCCATTTGGAGTCTTTGCATACAGAAGAATGTCGTTCGGCCTCTGCAATGCACCTGCCACCTTCCAAAGGTGTATGCTCTCCATCTTTTCTGATATGGTGGAGAAATGTTTAGAGGTATTTATGGATGACTTCTCTATTTTTGGTTCAAACTTTGATTCTTGTTTGAAAAATTTGTCTAAAGTTTTAAAAAGATGTAATGAGACTAATCTGGTTCTGAATTGGGAAAAATGTCATTTTATGGTAACTGAAGGTATAGTACTGGGACACAAAATCTCTAATGCTGGGATTGAAGTTGATAAGGCAAAATTGATGTTAATTGAACAACTTCACATTCCCGTAAATGTAAATGTTGTTAGGAGTTTCCTAGGACATGCAGGTTTTTACAGGCGGTTCATCAAGGATTTCTCCAAGATTGCTAAACCATTGAGCCAACTCTTGGTGAAAGACTCTGAGTTTGTGTTTGATGATGCATGTTCGAAGGCATTCCATTTGTTGAAAGAGAAGCTTACTACAGCTCCTGTGCTTACAGCTCCTGATTGGAACCTTCCATTTGAACTCATGTGTGACGCCAGTGCTTATGCAATTGGTGCAGTCCTTGGTCAGCGTAAGGAAAAATTGTTACATGTCATTTACTATGCTAGCAAAGTTTTGAATGATGCTCAGGTTAATTATGTAACAACTGAGAAAGAAATGTTAGCAGTGGTTTATGCACTAGACAAATTTAGACCTTACTTGTTAGGATCTAAAATCATTGTTTTCACTGACCATTCTGCTATTAAGTTTTTGATGACTAAGCAGGATGCCAAACCACGACTGCTGAGGTGGATGCTACTCTTTCAAGAGTTTGATTTGGAGATCCGGGACAAAATTGGAGTAGAGAACAAAGTGGCTGATCATCTCTCCAGAATTCAGGCAAAAGAGCTACAAGATAGTTCGAAAAAAGAAATCAATGACTATTTTCCTGATGAAAAGGTAATGGCAGTCTTTGTTCCTCCATGGTTCGCAGATTTTGCCAATTACAAAGT
>JAVKPL010010510.1:0-46165 GCA_032173675.1 Gastrolobium villosum | reverse complement strand
GAGAATTACTGCTTGAATTTAGCTTCGAGTAAATTGAAGTAAATATTATATTTTTTCTCTATTCTTTTATAAATTAAGGACAACACTACTATTAAACTCAATAATTTCTTTCCTTGTGGACATGCTAATAGCACAAGATGAAATATTTGGACCTATGATGGCACTTTCTAAGTTTAAGTATGTCCATCTTATATTCTATTTCACTATCTTAACATAAAATTTTTTTGTGATTTCACAGGTGAATGTTGAATTAAGTATGGTATATGTTCAAGAGGACCATTAATGAATCAATTAAGAAAGCCAACAACACCAGATATGGCCTAGCATCAGGGATTGTGACCAAGAACTTAGATATTGCAAACACTGTCTCAAGGTCCATCCGTGCAGGCATCTTTTGGATCAACTTAGATGTTGCAACCCTACTTGGAATCTTTCTTGGCTTTGAAACTTTCAGTTGCGGGTGCTGTGAGAACTAAATATAAACATCATTTGGATCAATAACTTCAGTTTTTTTTCTTTTTTTGGATGCTGAACAATATATGTAGTTTTAACATCATCTCGGTAATTAAATAAATTTGTACACTTATGAGCTTGTGTGATGTTGAACCACTCCTCAATAATAAGATGCCAAAAAAGGAAAGGAAGAATGGGGGAAAAAAAGTTGTGATAGTTTTGTTGCACTTCCTAGCTATTTGATATCAATGGAACATGTATGTAATTACCAGCATCACTAGCATAAGAAAGTAAGCAATTCTTTGATCAATTGCAGTACCTGAGATAAATGAAACAAGATTTAATTAAAAAAATTAGAAACAAGGAGGAAGTTTATTACTTCATAAATTAAGAAAAATGAGGAAAGAAAAAAAGCACTTCAAGAAATGAGATAGTATTGAATAAGATAACATTCAACACCTCATGTAATACTATTGAATTTTGAGAAACTTGGTAATCTACAAGACAAAGCACTTCAAGAAATTGACCAATAGATTTTATTTTTTCATCAGAAGGATCTAGAAATTCGGAATGATCACTCCTATTATTCAGTAAATGGTTACTTATCACACCTTAATGCACATGTAAATCTCCAATTACACTAAATCGTCTAATTGTATACACATAATTGATTTTTACTCTCAGGTAGAAAAATTGGAGCAAATACAGTTTCACATGGCATCAGAAAACAACATATATATGTTCAACAAGAAACTCACGATAACAAAAGGTGGTTTAGAGCTGCTAGCATCTGCTGCAAATATCCTTGATTTCTCCCAAACTCATACCAGCTAAAGTTTAACAAACATAAAAGATGAGCACATAATCTTTGTAATGTTTTCAAACACAAACGTAGATAGGGATATAGAACACAATGATGAAACCTATCTACATTTACAACACAAAGGTGTCATTTTCGCAAACAATTAATCATTTCAAATATTTTACATAGTTTAAATTAACAAATATAGATGAAACCACTCATTTAGTCATCTTATATCTCTGCCAAAAAATATAATGGATATTAAAAATATTTCTATCACAAATAACTACAACCCAGAATGAAAAGCCTGAATTTTTCTGCTGCCCACTTCTAAATTAAAAAATAAGGGTGACCCATTGACCTCAGTGGCATCAAACCTATAACAACTTAATACAATTAAAAACAACTCTTCAAGAAATAGACATGTATTTGTACTTGGATTATCACAAATAACTAGAACCCAGAATCAAATGCCTGGTTTAGCCTATACTTCTTGCATTACTGTGCTCTCAAAAGCCCAGTCTTTAGCCTATACTTCCTCACATAGATTCTTCAATTCTCTATGTTCAGATCCTGAACTTCCTACACAAAATGCTGAATCTATAAATCTTTTCCCAACAAACTAAAGTTTGTTTATCATAACACTAATAATCTAAATGATAATGACACCCACTTATACAGTGCAGTGTGTAACGCCCTCCCTTGTATGCATCCAAGAGAGTCGTTTGCTAAGCGGAATTAGAGTCGTTAACGTCACATGAGCTAACAAAGATTCTCATATATAACTTCAAATCCGAAAAACGTTTCTACAATTCTTATCACTTCTGTTTGGACGATAAAAAAATGTGTCGAGTGATTTAGAAAGAGCACGTTGAGGGCTTCGCGTGCATATAAAATAATAGTAAATCAGAGTTCGTTTGCTCATAAAAACACCTCCCGTAAGGTGCACTGTAAAAATTTCAGCACTTAAGTCTTTTAAAAATTCCTTTCACAAGCGTTTTCCAAAAATAGCCGCTGTTCGTAAAGTTCAAGATAAAATAAAGATGATAAGGTCTACAGTCATCCAAGAGTACCAAAACATTAAACATTACAGTCATCCAATCAATCAAACAGCAACAGTGATAATCCATGCATCAGCAAGCAACAGCAAAACATCACTCCTTCAAATGCTTTTACGTCCTCCTGCCATTTTGGAAAAATAGCAGCCCCGAAGGGGTGAGAATAATCCCAGTAGTGTGGCAACAAAACCAGTAATATAACAGTATTAACTAGGCACAAAATCATAAACAGTCACTTCAACATATCCTTGTTCCTTTTCCTTTTTCCTTTTCATCATATTCATATATATAGCGCATATAACGCCTTTCCTTTTCATCATATTCATATATTGCGTATATAACGCCTTTCCTTTGCGCTTTTAGCACCGTCGTGCGCGCACTTCACAGTGGAATCAAATATACCTTGGCACCTGAGCTCCATGTGGATTCCAACTGTGGGCCTATGCGGACTGATGCCAAGTGTCCCATACCCCGGTACCTTGGGGATGCCTATATGATGCTTGCTCAAACACATGGTCCTGTACATAACTATTCTAAAAAGCAAGACCTATATGCTCTTGGTACATGCATGCCATGCTATGCTTTCACACACAAAATGTACAAAAATGCGGTATGATGTAAGGTGCATGCTTATATACCTTTCATATAGCCATCACGGCACATATACTTTTCATATGCGTTATGCTGCCACATAACGTCTTTACCTCATAATCATATAGCCATCACGGCACATTTTTGGCAGTTTCCTTTCATCATAAGGAACATAATACTTTTACGGAATATGGAGCATCATGTCACAATTTTATACCAGTAGTCAATAGTCACATTAGGTAATATCGCCTGACACTTACCTTGTGTGCCTTAAACAATACCAAACAGCAGCGAAGTATCTCACTTCTTAAGCGCACCTAAATCAATTACAACCAATCATTTACAGCGGCGATTTACAGCAGAAACAGTGAGCATACAGCAGTGTTTTACAGTGGAAAACAGTGAGCATACAGCAGTGTTTTACAGCAGAAAAACAGTGAGCATACAGCAGCGTTTTACAGCAGAAAACAGTGACGTTTTCCTTAAAAACAGTGAGCAGAAACAGTGACGTTTTACTTAAAAACAGTGGACAGAAACAGTGACGTTTTACTTAAAAACAGTGGACAGAAACAGTGACGTTTTACAGCAGAAAAACAGTAGCACCTTACAGCAGAAACAGTGACCATTTTCAAACAGAAACAGTGGCACTTTGGACCTCAAAACAGTGGCATAACAGTGGCATTAGACAGTGGCAGAAACAGTGGCATTTGAACATCAAAACAGTGACATAAGTAGTGGTTTTTGTGCATCAAAACAGTGGCATGAATGGTACATTTGAACATCCAAAACAGTGACATTAGTGGTGATATTTGAACATTGAAACAGTGGCATAATTGGTGGTTTTTGAGCATTAAAACAGTGGCATAAATCATGATTCTTGGACATTAAAACAGTGGCACAAATAGTGGTGTTTGAACATCAATATGGTGGTTATTTTATGCAGAAACAGTGGCTCATTAAGTACTAAAACAGTGAGTATTTTTGGTGCAAAACAGTGACATATGTGGCATCAAAACAGTGAGCATTTCATGTAGAAACAGTGGCACATTATGGACTAAAACAGTGAGTATTTTATGCAGAAACAGTGGCATGTGAGGCACTAGAACAGTGAGTATTGTGTGCAGAAACAGTGGCATCAAATTGGTGATCTTGTGAAACCGAAACAGTGGCATATGCATCCTCAAAATAGTGGCACTTTTATACAAAACAGTGGCATCAAGATGGTGCTCTTGTAAAACTGAAACAGTGGCCTATTCATCCTCAAACAGTGGCACATTCATAGAGAAACAGTGGCATATATATCCTCAAAACAGTGGCATATTCATACAAAAACAGTGGCATTAACTTAAGCATAACCATGAGACTTTCATTCCATAACTTATGCATACAAATCATCAAGAAATAGCTCCATCCTTATACTTTAACCATGCTCATTCTTGAATCCAATGCAAGACAGAATCAAGGAGATATTCAAGAACACACATGATACACACAATGAAAGAGGTCTAAGTTCTAGGCTTACCTCTTGTAGCACACACTTCTTGCTCACACACCACACCTTTCTAGTTCTACCAACAACAAGTCCACACTTCCTAGGAGATGATCTATGCGCATAAATGGTGAGGAGGACAATCTTGGACAGCTTCCAAGGGTGAGTACCAAGGCTGAACAGTGAGGGGGAAAAGAGGAGAAACTCACACTTCACTTGTGTCTTAGTCCACGGTTTGATGGTGAGGGAAGGAGAGAGTTGGCTTAGTCTTTCTTCCTCCTATGGTTCTTGCAATGTTCAGCTAGAGTGTGAGGGAGAGGGGAAGGAGTTGGCTGCACATGTAAATGGGAACAGCCCCCTCTTGTGCGCATAACTTAAAGGAAAAGTGAGGAGGGGTTGCAATGATGCAACATTATGGCAAAATCTGGTTTCTTGTGAAGGTGGGACTGCACACTTGGTCAAAACAAGCAAGGGGTTGCTTCTAATATACACTATGTACATGCAAAGAGGTGAGGGAAAGTTGTCATCATGAGCACATGTAAGAGGGTTCACTAAGTCAACAAGCAAGACAGCTTTGTGGCAGCCAAAAATCTGATTTGAAGCTGCCCTTGTGCGCATATGATGAGGAGGTTGCAGCCCCAAAATCCTTCCTTTGTAGCATGTGGGGGCAAGGGACAGATTTGGCTCATGATGGACTGCCAAAAGCATGCAGAAATCTGCACATTTCAGCCTCATGATGGAAGGTGTAAGGTGGTTCTCCAAGTCAACAAGTTAGGCAGTTTTGTGTCATAGAAAAATCTGATCTATGACCCCTCCATGTGCGCCTAAAATGAAGAAGAATGCAGCCCAAAATCATGCTAAGGAGTACATGTGTCTTCCATGCAATGAAGTTGAAATCAAAGGTTGCACATGCAAGGTGATGTGGCGGTCATGCAAGGGGAAAATTGGCAGATTTTCTAAGTCCTTTCTAGTCTCTTTTGCGCATGAAAAGAGGAGTGAGGCTGCATCAAGTCATGTGGGTGTTTCTTGCTACACAAGACAGCCTTGTTGGACAAGGCTTAGGGGAGATAAGTGTGGGTTCAACTTTGGGCTGAATGAGCTTGATCCAAGGAACCTATGGGCCATCGGCCACTTCAACCAAATGATCCAACAAGACAAGTCCAAAGGTGACAAGTCCACACACACACTAGCCCACTTCCCAAGTCCAATAAACACTAAAGCCTTATAACACACAATCAAATTACTCATATGATTTTATTAAAAGTTTCACATGCCTACATATGCACCCTCCTATGATTTTAATTTAAATACTTACCTTAGTCTCATCCAAGGATAAGATCAAACAATTCGCCAATCACCACACATAAACCAAAAAATCCGAATTCTACACATGCATCTATATCATATAGTACTTATGTATTTTACTAATTATGTGGGATGTTACACTCTCCCCACCAAATAGGAATTTTGTCCGCAAAATAAACTTACTTAAGAGCTAAACAGTTCTGGATAGCGTTTCTGAATGTCGTCCTCGCGCTCCCAAGTGGCTTCAGCTGCCGATCTGTTGTTCCATAATACTTTCACCAAAGGAATCTCTTTAGAACGGAGTCGCTTGACGGATCTTTCAAGAATTTGTAACGGTTGCACTTGATACGTCAGATTTTCCTTTAGTTCCACTTCTTCCGGCTGTAACACATGAGATGGATCCGAGAGATATCTCCGTAGCTGCGACACATGAAATACATTGTGAATTCCTGACAGATTGGGTGGTAACGCCAACCGGTATGCAGACTCTCCAATCCGGTCCATAATCAGATACGGTCCTAAGTACCGTGGACTTAACTTCTTAACTCCCATTCTCCTTCCGAGTCCCGATGTAGGTGTGATTCTCAAGAATACATGGTCTCCGACTTCGAAAGATAGGGGCTTATGACGCTTGTCGTAATAACTCTTCTGTCTGGCCTGAGCCCTCTGCATATTTTCTCGAATCTTCTTTACCTGTTCGGATGTTTCTTGAATTAGATCAGGTCCTAACATACTTCGCTCACCCACTTCAGTCCAGCATAAAGGGGATCTGCATTTTCTCCCATACAGAGCTTCGTACGGTGCCATTTGAATACTGGAATGGTAACTGTTGTTGTAAGCAAATTCAATCAAAGAAAGATAATTATCCCAGCTGCCTCCTAACTCCAAAACGCATGCTCGCAACATGTCCTCTAAGGCTTGAATAGTGCGTTCCGTCTGTCCATCGGTCTGCGGATGATAAGCAGTACTCAATCTCAAGTGGGTCCCTAATGCTCTTTGAAAAGATTCCCAGAACTTAGAGGTAAACTTGGGATCACGATCACTGACAATACTCGTAGGAACTCCGTGCAGTTTCACAATCTCCTGCAGGTAAATTCTGGCAAGCCTCTCTGTATTGTATGTGGTCTTAACACGCAAGAAATGAGCTGACTTCGTTAAACGATCAACAATCACCCAGATAGCATCATATCCTTCTCGCGTCCGAGGAAGTCCAACTACAAAATCCATCGCAATACTGTCCCACTTCCATTCGGGAATCTCCAAAGGTTGAAGGAGTCCCGACGGTTTCTGGTGTTCGTACTTCACCTTCTGACAAGTTAGGCATCGAGATACATACTCAGCAACATCACGCTTCATACCCGGCCACCAAAACGAGGTCTTCAAATCATGGTACATCTTTGTGGATCCAGGATGAACTGCATACTTACCCTTATGAGCCTCCTGCAAAACTTCTTGCTTCAACTCTTCGTTCGGCACAACTAACCGACCTTGAAATCTCCAAATATCATTCTCATCCTTTACTACCTCTTGGTTGCCAACCAATTCGCGGACTAACTCTTCATCTTTCTGAGCCTCCTTAATTCTACTGATCAATTCATTCTCTACCTTTATATTTCCCAGTCTTATGCTATTCCCTCTCTCGTCTACAGATAAGTTCAAATCTCAAAAGGCCTCAAACAATTTCAGTTCTTCTATCATCAGAGTTGCAGTGTGCAGTGTCTTCCTACTCAAGGCGTCAGCTACCACGTTTGCCTTTCCTGGGTGGTATTTAAGTTCAAAATCATAGTCCTTCAGAAATTCCATCCACCGTCGTTGCCGCATATTCAGCTCCTTCTGGTCGAACAAATACTTCAAACTCTTATGATCGCTGAACACGTCAAACTGCGAACCATACAAGTGGTGCCTCCAGATTTTAAGTGCGAACACTACAGCTGCTAACTCCAAATCGTGCGTAGGATAATTTTCTTCATGAGGCTTTAGTTGTCGAGATGCATAAGCTACCGCCATACGATCCTGCATTAACACGCATCCAAGTCCTTTCAGCGACGCATCGCAGTATACTTCGAACTTTCGGGTAGGATCCGGAATCGTGAGTACGGGAGCACTCGTTAACCTGCTCTTTAGTTCCAAGAAACACTCTTCACAAGCTTCAGTCCACTCAAAAGGCTTATCCTTCCGAGTGAGACGGGTAAGAGGTTGCACTATCTGAGAGAAATTCTGGATAAACCTTCGATAATATCCAGCAAGACCTAAGAAACTTCTTACTTCAGTGACAGTCTTGGGTCGTTCCCAATTCATAACAGCTTCAACCTTGCTGGGGTCCACCGCGATACCTTCTGATGAAATGACATGACCCAGAAACTGGACCTCCTTAAGCCAAAACTCGCACTTCGACCACTTCGCGTACAACTGCTTCTCCTTCAAGATTTGCAAGACAATCCTCAGATGTTCCGCATGCAGCTCTTCATTAGTAGAGTAAATCAGAATGTCATCGATAAACACAATAACAAACTGATCAAGGAACGGGCGGAAGATGCGGTTCATGTAGTCCATGAATACCGCTGGAGCATTTGTAAGTCCGAATGGGATCACCTGATATTCGTAGTGCCCATAACGAGTCCTAAAAGCTGTTTTCGGAATATCCTCCGGTTTGACCCGGATCTGATGGTATCCCGATCGTAAATCTATCTTGGAAAAGACTCTGGCTCCTCTCAGCTGGTCCATCAAATCGTCGATCCTCGGTAGCGGATACTTATTCTTCACTGTAACTTTGTTCAGCTGGCGATAATCTACACACAGACGTAGACTCCCGTCCTTCTTCTTAATCAAGATGGCTGGAGCACCCCATGGAGAGGTACTCGGTCTAATGAATTCCTTTGCCAAAAGTTCTTCTATCTGCTTCTTCAACTCGCGAAGTTCCAAAGGCGCCATACGATACGGAGCAATGGAGATTGGTCCAACTCCAGGAACAAGTTCGATAGAAAATTCTATTTCCCTATGAGGAGGCAATCGAGGTATTTCATCCGGGAATACCTCCTCGAATTCTCTAACTACAGGTACATTCTGAATTTGATTGTCAACCGGGGTCTCAGCCTCGATCGACAAGAGATACCCTGCTGCTCCCTTGCGGAGCTCTTTTCTAACTTGTAATAAAGAAATGAGAGAGAAAGGTTGAAAATTACCATCTCTCGCATCCAGTGCGAACACCCGTGCTTGCGTAGACTGTTGATCAGCGTTCTGGGGGCATTTGTAAGCAAAATGTCCTTGCTGGCCACATCTGAAACATGCATTGTTGTTCTTGCGACAAACTCCAAAGTGATTCTTTCCGCACGTAGCACAAACAGTCGCACCCTGCCGTCCAGTTGATGATTGACCAACAGTATTGCTTCTCTTAAAATTTCCAGGCCGCGCCTGCAACTGCGGACCTCTGCCTCGACCCCTACTAGGTGTCGTCCTGAAGAACCTGCCTGCTCTGTTTCCTCCGTGGAATTGGGTTGGTTGCTTGTTCAAGTTCTTAGCCTCGTTAATGATTCCTTCCGCCTGACGACTCTGGTTGATGAGCTCCGGAAGTGTACGATTAGCCGTCGTCAAAATGAGTTTACGGATCTCCGGATGTAATCCGCTTTCGAATTTCTCCACCTGCCATTCCTCATCGTAAATGTTCCGGTCAAAGTTGGCGTACTCGATTAGCTGCCCAAATTTTGCAATGTACTCATTAACCGTCAAGTTATCCTGCCTGAGTGACAGCAGTTCAGTGTGCTTCATTCTTCTCATCGCTTTAGGAAAATACTTATCCAAAAATACTTGTCTGAACACGGCCCATGTTAGTTCAACGTCCTGAGCTCTCAGCAGAGCCCTCGCACCAGTCCACCATGTTAAAGCTTCTCCCATCAGCTGGTACGACGCGTAGTCGGTCTTCTGCGCTTCCGGGCATGCCATGCGTTCGAAAATATGCTCAATCATCTGCAACCACTTCGCTGCAGCCTCGGGGTTGTCTTCACCCTCAAAAGTAGGTGGTTGGAAGTTGCGGAAGTCTTTCAACCTCCGACGGGCAATTTCTTCTGCATTGTCATGCAGTGGGGGTGGGTTCTGATTCTGTTGCCTATGGTCGCGCCATTCTTGGCTCATATTCTGAATAAACGTTGCCAGTCCCCCAATAGTAGTGATAAGATCTTCTTCAGCATCGCCAGACCTTCCCCGAGTTGAACCGCGACCACCTGCCATGATTCTGCACTCACAATATCATGAAATGAGTTGATCAGGCTCACCGCAAGTTATTCATGGCAGCAGTCCCAAGTAGGTACTCGAGTTCAATTCGGACAAGTTGACTATGCATCCGTGTCTTATCACAGAACGGTCTTAACAATTTAACTACCCTAGCTAATATATACTTAAATTATAGCACATTAAGACAGTCAATCAGCAGATAAGCACAATCAACAATCAATTCAATCAATCACAAGCAAATCCATGGACCAAACTGCTCTGATACCAATTAGTGTAACGCCCTCCCTTGTATGCATCCAAGAGAGTCGTTTGCTAAGCGGAATTAGAGTCGTTAACGTCACATGAGCTAACAAAGATTCTCATATATAAATTCAAATCCGAAAAACGTTTCTACAATTCTTATCACTTCTGTTTGGACGATAAAAAAATTTCGAGTGATTTAGAAAGAGCACGTTGAGGGCTTCGCGTGCATATAAAATAATAGTAAATCAGAGTTCGTTTGCTCATAAAAACACCTCCCGTAAGGTGCACTGTAAAAATTTCAGCACTTAAGTCTTTTAAAAATTCCTTTCACAAACGTTTTCCAAAAATAGCCGCTGTTCGTAAAGTTCAAGATAAAATAAAGATGATAAGGTCTACAGTCATCCAAGAGTACCAAAACATTAAACATTACAGTCATCCAATCAATCAAACAGCAACAGTGATAATCCATGCATCAGCACATATGGAGGCGGTGGTGATGGAGATGGTGGTGGTGGAGACTTATAGACATATGGAGGGGGTGGTGAAGGGGATGGAGGTGGTGGTGACTTGTAAATATATGGAGGGGGTGGTGAAGGAGATGGTGGGGGTGGAGACTTATAGACATAGGGAGGGGGTGGTGAAGGGGATGGAGGGGGTGGTGACTTGTAAACATAAGGTGGAGGAGGTGAGGGTGATGGTGGGGGAGGAGACTTATAAACATAAGGAGGTGGTGGTGATGGAGAAGGTGGAGGTGGAGACTTGTAAATATATGGTGGTGGTGGTGAGGGAGATGGTGGAGGTGGAGACTTGTAGATATATGGAGGAGGAGGTGGTGAAGGAGATGGAGGTGGTGGTGACTTGTAAACATAAGGTGGAGGAGGTGAGGGTGATGGTGGAGGAGGAGACTTATAAACATAAGGAGGTGGTGGTGATGGAGAAGGTGGAGGTGGAGATTTGTAAACATATGGTGGTGGAGGTGAGGGAGATGGTGGCGGTGGTGACTTGTAGACATATGGAGGAGGTGGTGAAGGGGATGGTGGTGGTGGTGACTTATAAACATATGGTGGGGGAGGGGAAGGAGATGGAGGAGGAGGAGACTTATAAAAGTATGGAGGTGGTGGTGATGGAGATGGTGGTGGTGGTGGTGACTTATAGACATATGGTGGGGGAGGTGAAGGAGATGGAGGAGGTGGTGACTGGTAAACATATGGTGGGGGTGGTGATGGAGATGGAGGAGGAGGAGATTTATAGACATATGGAGGAGGTGGAGAAGGAGATGGAGGTGGTGGCGACTTATAGACATAAGGTGGAGGGGGTGAGGGAGATGGTGGAGGAGGAGACTTGTACACATATGGAGGGGGTGGTGAAGGAGATGGAGGAGGGGGAGACTTGTAGACGTAAGGTGGTGGGGGAGAAGGAGATGGAGGTGGAGGTGATTTATAAAAATATGGAGGAGGAGGTGATGGAGATGGTGGAGGTGGAGATTTGTAATAATATGGAGGGAACTTGTAGCCATAAGGAGGAGGTGGGGATTCATAATAATATGGAGGGTGTTTGTAATAGAAGGGTGGGTTTTCTTCATGATCACGTGGTGTTGGATTTGGGTAAGGCTTGTTATCATCAGCAGCAACGGTGCTAGCAATTAAGCAAAATGCTACTGCATATATGAGTCGAGGCCAGTGCCTCGCCCCAGTTGAGGTTCCCATCTCTTCTTTGAACGCAGCCTTACTCGTCCTTTGTTACTTAGAAGACTTGGTGTCTATGTAATTGCTTAGCAAAGTATGGATTGTAACCCTTTATATAGTGTTAGCCTTCAATCATATATGAGAAGATTTCTTTATTAAATGCGTTAACAGACTGGCATAATGTTTTAAAATATATTCTAGTTTGGAGATTGTTGCACCCCACCTTTTATGTTATTTTATATTTCAACTTGAAGAAGAAAGAGTTGGTGATAGATAGCATGGCTGAATAAGTACTTGTTGGATTTGATCAAATATTGTAAAAGCGCGTCCAACAATAAGTTCTTACTCTTTCCATATCAGGTTAAAAAATTCTCACTTGTTGCTTAAAAAATTTTGTACTTTTTTTTTTTTTGGAGATAAAATTTTTTTGTACTTTGATTTGGTATAGTTACTGCATATCCCTGTAAAGAACTACATCAATTCTTTTTAAAATCAAGAATTAGATCACGATTGCCTACTTGTTAAGAAACATTTAATAACTTAAATGAAATATTTATAATAATAATTATTATTATTATTTTGATAAACATATTTATAATTATTTAAAAATATAATAATAAATTGTTTTTGAATTGTTTTTATCATATCACGTTGTGTTTTTCATTTAATGCTTAGACATTTTGTCATATCAGTGGTAAATATATTAGAGTATGTATGTATAAAAATAATGTGATATTGGCCCTAATTAAATTATAAAATTTGTACATATGTAGATAATGTATATTAAGTGCTATTCTCCTTTTACCGTTATTTTAATCAATTAATAAATAACATTATGTGTAGACCTTAACTCGTTTTTGTTGACCTGCATAAGCTTGCTCTAATGGATCCTTTTCTACCATGTGGCTTGGTTTGTACGTAAACGGTAGAAAGGTAAGTGGATTGCTAAGTTCGAAAGCTCATCTATGGTTATTGTAACTCAAGAATGCTGAGTCTCCGAATGTAGATTGACTGGGTAAAGGTTTCCAATATTATTTGTTTTTTAATTATTGGGTTTACTTGTAATATTATCGAGGAATATTAATCTTATATTATATGGGAGTAGTTCTCTCATGTTGTAGAGAGAGTTTAAGTGGGGTCCACCATTAAAAAGTAAAAAAGAAAAAGAAAAAAAAAAGGGGTGCGGTTTTCGAAGTGAGAGAAAATGAGATAACTACCTCATATAAATTGAGAGTAGTATTTCCCAATATTATTTTATCGATTGCTTAGTTGATCTAATTGGGCAAAGAAAACACGTTAATTACCCAAATTGCTTGCTTGACTAATGTTTCTTCTTCATTAATTCGATTAGCCTATCTAACGGCCAGATAGATCTCTCTTATTTTCTTTATTGTTTTTCTACCAATCGTATCAAATTAATTATATTAGTCAGGATCCCCTACTTATTTTCTATCTATATTTTCCCATTACATGATTAGCTAGAATGCCATGTCCTCCTGTAATTCTATAAACTAGATAAAATTCTTTTCACTTTATTTAGTGAATTAATTATACTTTGGGATAGAATATTTTGCCTAATTTTTTTATGGCTACTCTCTACCTATTCATTTCCAAGGCCGATTGATTAGAATCTTAAGAAGAGAAAGAAGATAAAAATTAATTGAGATTATAATATAATAGTATTGGAGATAGTAAATATAATAGGTATAAAAAAGATAGACATAGTATGTTATCCCTTATACTTTATCACATATAGTGTTTGATAAATATCATTTATTTTTTTAGAAAAATATAAAGCCATTAATGTAATTGCATCCATTAACTTAAATTTTTTGATTGGTTTGGTTCTTTATATGATATCAAAGTTATGGGTTCGATACTCACCTATGTAGCATCGATACCGACACGGGACACGTGACACGATACGACACGACACTCCGACGCGTTAATTCTAAAAAATGTTAGATTTCGACACGTTAGGACACGTTTTGATATTAAATAATATTTTTAATTTATGTAGTATATATTATATTTAATATTCAATAATTTAACAAAAAAATGAATCTAAACCTATAATATTCATAAATTTTGCAAAGAAACATAACATATCCCAAATATTTATATTAAACTCAATAAAATGATAATCGTAATCCAACGAATCTAATAGTTGGAACTAAAAACTCAACGCAAATCAACATTTGAACCTTTTTTTGAATTTCTATAATGCGTGTTGGAGAGTCAGGGAGTGTCCGAGAGTGTCGGACACGACACGTCAGGGTTTTTGAAGTGTCGGTGCTTCATAGATACTCACCGCTTACGCTTTTGAATTTGTTTTTGGTTCTTTACATAATATCAAAGTCTTGGTGTCATGGGTGGATCATCAATTCTCCTCATTTGATTAATAATTAATTAAATCTTTTGGAGTTTTTTAACATAGATAAATAAGTCTTGGTTGAATTGTTTCTTTACACTTTTGTTAAGTTGCAGGTGAATGATGTTAAGGTTGTTAGTTCATATTAATGTGACATAGGATATTCTTCGGCGATATTAATTATACATTCAAAGTCGTTTAATTACAGAGCTCAACGCAGTTTGCTCCATTTGCTGCACTCGCTGACTTGAATTCCTTAAATCTTTCAGGAAATATACTTTTAAAATTATGAGACGAATAGAATGGTTACAAAGGATATGGAATTATATTTGTAGAAAAGAAAATTACTGTTTAATATCAGATCATTGAAGACCTAGCTAGTCTAAAGATTTTGTGAAACGATCTATCACAGCTTCTGGTATAGCAGCAATATGTTGCCATTAAGTTTGAACACGAAAGTGACTTTGGATATATGATTATGCTAAAACAAATTTTGACAAGAAATTTTAATCTGGGTCTTCTAAAACACCTCCATTTTCTTTGTATTCTTACGGAAGCAACAGTAGTGCATCTTCCATGTTATATTTGGTGCTAATTTTAATTTATTTTCAAATTCTAAAATAACTGGACGTTGAAATTGTATGTTAAAATTGACCTTTTTTTTAAGAGTATAAATGGATGGGCCAATATAAAATATTTTGAAACTATCCTAGTCTATTAGCTCAGGGGTAAGCTAAATTGTAAGCGGTCTATATTAAAAAATTAAAATATTTAACCTAGACCTATTAATCTATTTAAGTTTATTTAGTTTTTTTTTTTTTGATTGCTCCACTGGTTTCCGGGGCTTTGCCCCGACTATATCCAGTCTGACCTGCGTCAGTTACCTAATATTGGCAGGTGAGTCTCCCAGCGAAAATTTTCTGCATACACAAGGTCTCGAACTCGAGTCCTTGCTTAAGCGAACCCAAGTACCTTACTACTTGAGCCAACCCCATTTGGTAGTTTATAAAATAAAATAAAAAGGATTATTTTATGGGATAAGTTATTTTACCTATTATTTTTTCTGCCTACTTTACCTACCACTCTAAAATAATATTATATCAGAATCTTAACTAATATTTATCTTTCTCTCTTTTCTTGAGATTCTGATCTAACGATGTTGGAAGGTGGTAGGCAAAGGTAGGCGGAAAAAATGGTAGGTAGAATAACCTATACCTTAATTTATGACTAAATAATAATTTTATTTTAAATAAATAATTCAATACAACCAGACTTGTAAACGTGTATGCCAAATCTTGTAAAAAATGATTTATTGCAAATTTCACTGAATATACTAGATTAGGTTTTAGGCTTAATAAGACACCTAATCCAATTAACTACACGGGTAGAACTTTGGAGAATCATTGTTCTACTTTTTGACTGCCTTGGGTTCAATCATATAATCTGTGCAGCATTATCCTACTACACATCCGAAAGATCAGAAGAAGTTTTGACTTGAATGGGACATTCACAATTCGCATGCTTTTAGAAGGTAACGGGGTGACCAGGGCTATAATCATTAGGTAACAACAACAATAACAATCAAATCATTCGTTCATGTAATAAAAATGAGACAAAGTTTTACATCAACTGCCTAACACTAATCCTGCGGGCTATTAGAAATTTTGTTCTCAAATTTACTTAATTAGTTGCAACATTAGTCACGATACCTCGATGCAGTTTTCTTCAATATTTTATATTTCCAATTCTCCACAGTCTTTGTTTAATAATTATGAGCATATAGTACATATATATTTTGTTTCCTGCTAGTTAGTGCAATTATTGCAGATGGAACATCTTCTCGTTTGACATGGTAACGCCTCATTTCTCGCCAGTTAAGAAAGATTGCCGTACCATATTGTTTGCTTAAGTTTAATTTGTTGTGTTTAGAGGGAGGCATACAAGGACGATTAATATCATTGTATATCCAACTTCAAAACTTAATGCTTGGCTGCTATGACTGTAGCCAGCTCACCATTGAAGACTTTCTTAGTTTCTTTTACATCGTGTGTAAGAATACTATCCAGAATTTTGAGCAAAGCCATCAAGGCCCTTATTCCTTTCCCACGTGTTCAGATTTTCTCTCCGCGTATACCTAGCACGAATAATGGGTTTTATATTTGTTAATGTAAATACCATTTTCGGTCCTCAGCAAATTTCACGATAACCCTTTAGTCCCCCGCAAATAAAAAGACTATTCGTGGTACCTAAGAAATTCAAAGTGGACTCATTTTAGTCCTTTTGAGGGATTAATGTGGGTCTTTTTTGAGTTTGTGAGAGTCCCTAAGAAATTCAAAGTAAATCTATTTTAGTCCTTTTGAGGGATTAATGTGGGTCTTTTTTGAATTTGTGAGGTACCACGATTTCAATTAAATTTGTCCATTTTGAATTTTTTAAGGACCACAAATAGCCTTTTTATTTGCTAGGGACTAAAGCAGGTACCGTGAAATCTGCTGAGTATCCAAAAGGATATTTACTCTATTTGTTATTTGACAGGAAAAGTTAATGTGTATTCCTGAACAAACAATAAAAAAGAGAGAAAGTGAGACGATGAGGGAGAAATAAAAAAACAATGTGGACCCCACTTGAAATTGTCTCTACAGAATTCTTTTCCATGATCATCTTGTGTCTATTGAGAACGAATCAAATCAGATGATTCTATTTCTCAATCTTTTCGATCTTTTCGATCTCAGTTTTACTTTATCCATTTTTTTTAATAGATAGAAATCTATTTTTGTGGCTATAGAAAATGACATTGTATGTCAATAACATAAAAGAAAAAATAAGGAATGAATAGAACAAGATAACGAAGGGGGTAAGATAGAAAATAGTTATCAAAGTCATCCACACCTTCTTTTCTTATTTCATTAATTGAATTTCATCTTGTAACATGACAATCAACAATCCTTTAAATAATACATGGGAAGATGCAAATCTATAGCAAAAAAGAATGATTCATTAATGGGTCCCCAACAAAAAGGATTTTTGTACAGCAACAATTAATACTATTCTTACTAGTAAGACATAACGTTATTCTTACTACTAAGACATAATGTTAGTTAATTGCTGCAAAAAACAAAAAAAAAAAAAATTCTCGAAAGAAGAAGTACATTTCCCTTCATTAATTAGATCAAATTGAAAATATATATATATAGGGGAAAACATTTCTCAAGCAGCTTGAGATAATTTTATCTCCGGCCATCCAAAACTATGTCATTTTATTTATTTATTTCCTTAAATTAATTTATTCGCCTTTGAATGATTATGATTCCAGTTTTCTTTCTCTTCCTTTATCACCATTGATCAATCTTTGGACGATTATGATTTAGTAACCGGAGATAAAATTATCTCAAGCAGCTTGAGAAATGTTAAGCCCATATATATATATAAATATGGGGTTTACATTTCTGCAGCTGCTATATATGCAGCAATCAAATACTTCCCATATATATACTTGAAAGCATTAAATGCGGGGAATCATAACCATACAAAAGATGAAAGCATTAAATGTGGAAATTGAATCATAACTATACATCTGCTGTTGTTGTACGTAAAGCGGTTGCAGAAATGATTTTACCTATATATATATATATATATATATATATATATATATTTGTTAAGAACCCTTTCAACCCAAAACCTCAAGGTGATAGGTGATGGTCTTTTTTTGAAGCGTGGATATGACACAAGCCCATTATTGGTCTGCCTTGTGCTGCACAAGCCTATTTTTTGGTCTGCCTTGTGTTTTTCTTACTCTCACCTGAAAGTGGGGGTGGTGAGGATTGGACTCATGACCTCATGGTCACGAAAGCTCTAATACCTTGTTAAGAATCATTTCAACACAAAACCTTAAGGTGATAGGTGATGGTTGTAACAGCCCGTGTTAACCCGGATTGTTAACACACTATCGTATTAAGCCATATTAGAGTATATGTGAAAGTATATGTGAAAGCTTCCTAACAGTGAGGTGGTTCAACAACCTCTCAACCTCCTAACAACTTCCCTGGATTTATGGGGATTAGTTTCTACTCCTTTAACTGATGTAACTGATCCTACTCACTACTATAGTATATAATACTCTCTGTATGTACGTTTAGTTTAATGAAATACATCACACTTTATGAATCATATTCTTTCTCTCTAGTTTTCTCTCTGGCTTTCTGTTTCTTCCTTGCTTCCTTGGCTTTCGTTTATGGTATCAGAGCCTCAATCCTGGGGCACTGATCCATCATCAACACTTCCATGGCTTCCGCTACACAGAACCATGATGATACCTCTTTCTCTTCTTCTCCTATCTCTTCTAAGGACTCAAGATCTCCTATATTTTTCAATACACAACTGTCAGTAAAGTTGACAAACAAGAACTTTCTTCTATGGAAGCAGATCGTTGAGCCTCCAATCATTGCTCATCAACTAGAACATTTTCTTGTCAATCCTCATGTTCCATTGCGGTTTCTAACAGATGAAGATTGTGCAGCTGGGAAAGTGAATCCAGCCTTTGTTGAATGGGAGAAAACTGACAAAATGTTACTTACATGGCTTCAATCTACACTCTCAGAAGAAATCATCAACAAGATCCTTGGTGTTCGACAATCTCATCAAGCTTGGGACAGAATTCATCGTTATTTTGAATCAGTAACCAGGGCTAAGGCAAATCAAGTAAGTTCAGAACTCAAAAATATCAAAAAAGGTGATAGAAGCATTGAAGAGTATCTTGCTCGTGTGAAGGCTCTTGGAGATACACTAATTGCCATAGGTGAACCATTTACTGACAAAGAACTCGTGCGGACTGTTCTTGAAGGATTACCTGAAGAGTATGGTCCTTTCATCACATATTTTAGAGGCAGAGATTCATATTGCTTTGATGATTTGGAATCTCAGATCTTGGCTCAAGAAGCAATGCTGTCAAAATTTCAATCACATTCATTAAATCTCCATTCTGTAAATGTAGCTCATAGCCCTCAATTATCTGTTGTTCCTCGTGCTCCTGATCAAGGACTTTATAGACCACAACCACCACCAGTTCAGAACTCTTATGAACAAAGTACTGTCACCAGACCCTACCTGCAGCAGCCAATTCGTGGAGGTTGGCGTGGAGGTAGAAATAACAGAAACTATATGAATCGAGGTGGAAGAAGCTATGTTGGTGGCAGACCCTTGGTTACTTGTCAACTTTGTAAGAAAAATGGTCATGATGCTACTAATTGCTGGTGGAGATACAGCAATAACTCTTCATCACCAGTGAATTCTTCTCATGTTCCAATGAATGCATTGAGCTTTCCAACAAATTTTTCCAATCCTGCTGCAGTGAATATGGCTGTCTCTCAGCTGTCATCTAATCCGAGTTATATGGCTAATCCGAATTGGAACATGCCACATGCATCTACTGGAACTTATCATAATATGCAACAACAGCCAAGTCATCTTTCTGGTTCCTTCTCCAATATGCAACAGCCGAATAGTTTTACACAGCCTAGTCATCCTCGGGCTTTTGTTGGTTCTTCAGATAATCACATAGCCTTGGATTGGTATCCTGATTCAGGAGCCTCACATCATGTTACTGCCAATCCAGCAAACCTGTTACATAGCAACCAATATGATGGTCCAGAACAAATATTTGTTGGAAATGGTCAAGGTTTGGCTATCTCCTCTGTTGGCTCTAGCACTTTTTGCTCTCCTATTTCTCCACATACCTCACTGCATTTACACAATCTACTTCTTGTTCCCAAAATCACCAAAAATCTCTTAAGTGTTAGTCGGTTTGCTAGAGACAATAATGTCTACTTTGAATTTCATGCCACTCATTGTGTTGTAAAATCTCAGGAGTCTCAGGAGGTCTTACTTGAAGGCTCTCTTGGCAGTGATGGACTCTACAAGTTCAAAGGTCTTCCAACCAATACTTCTGCTTCCTCCAACTATCTCTCAGCAAAGTCTGTTCAAAACATACACAATTGTAGTTCTTCAGTTTGTGGTTCTGTTTGTATTCCTAAAACATGTAACACAATTTGTAATACTGCTGTAGTTGCTGATGTATCTAGGAACTATACTCTCTGGCATTCCAGATTAGGCCATCCTCATTTTGATTCCTTAAAAAGGATTCTATCTCATTGTAATATCTCATTAGGTAATAAAACTGTTCCTGATGTTTGTTCAGCATGTTGTATGGGCAAGTCTCATAGGTTGCCTTCATTCCCTTCATCTACTACATATTCTGAACCTTTTCAGCTTGTGGTTAGTGACTTGTGGGGACCAGCTCCAATCTCTTCATCTCAAGGCTTCTTGTATTACATCACTTTTGTAGATGTTGCTACTCGATTTACATGGATCTATCTGCTCAAACATAAATCTGAATCTCTTTCTGTTTTTAAGAATTTTCACTCTCTTGTTTCCACACAATTCAAGCAGACAATTAAGTCTGTTCAAACCGATTGGGGAGGGGAATTTAGGCCTTTTACAAAGTTTCTCACTGAATTGGGCATTACTCATCGCTTGATATGTCCCCATACTCATCACCAGAATGGACTAGTTGAGAGAAAACACAGGCACATAGTTGACATGGGTCTTACTCTTCTTGCACATGCTTCCATTCCTTTAAAGTATTGGGATCATGCTTTTCTTACAGCTGTGTACCTCATAAACCGTCTTCCTACTTCCTCTCTACAGTTTCAAATCCCTTATTTTTTGCTTCACAAGTCTCTTCCTGATTTCCATTTTCTCAGATCCTTTGGTTGTGCTTGTTTTCCCCTTCTTCGGCCCTATAACAGTCACAAGTTTGCTTTCAGGTCACATGAATGCGTCTTTCTAGGCTATTCTCCTAGCCACAAGGGGTACAAGTGCCTTAGTCCTGATGGCAGGATTTACATCTCCAAGGATGTTACTTTTGATGAGTTTAAGTTCCCTTTTCTCACTTTATTTCCTTCCTCTTTTGCTTCTGCTCAAAATTCAACAGACAACACTTCCTACTCTAGTACCATTCTTCCTCCCTCTTGGTCTTTATCCAATTCTTTACTCAATCCATCACACTCCATCGCTTCTTTACCCACTGTTTCTCACTCTTCCTCACTTCCTAAGCAGGGTCTCCATCACACTTTATCTACCTTACATCCTCCCTTGTCACCTATTCCCATGTGTTCTGCTTCCTCTCAGCCTTATCAGTCGAGGGTGTCCTCACAACCTGCTTTACCTGTTGTGTTATCTACCTTACCTACTTCAATGTCTCCTATTCCCATGTGTTCTGCTATTCCCATGTGTTCTGCTCAGCCTCAACAGTCACGGGTCTCTTCCCAACCTGCTTCACCTTTGTCTTCTATCTCACCTTTATCTCATGATGCCTTGTCCCATCCGTTACCTGCTACTTCACCTTTATCACAGCCCTTGCCTGCTACTTCACCTTTATCACAGCCCTTGCCTGCTACTTCACCTTTATCACAGCCATTGTCTGTTGCTTCTCCTTCCTTGTCTAATACACAATCTGTTGGTTCTTTGGTTAATCCAGTAGGTATTCCTCCAATTGATACATCAGCTACTACTAGGTATTCCTCTTCTTCGTCTCTCTCTTCACCACATAACAAAGTGCATTCACGGTTAGTTCCTTTATCTAGCATTTATGAGTCTTCTCCTATTATCTCTCACTTATCCAGCTCCACTAATGCTTCCTCTCTGTCTGTATCCCCTTCATCTCCTGATCAATCTTCTGATACAGATTACATTCCACCTTGTCATCTTAAACTGTCCTCTCCTTCCAGTCCCATCATTACCAGGTCCAAGGGGTCTGTACCATCCTTGTTCACTGCTCATATGGAGCCTACTACTGTCAAACAAGCTCTCATGGTTCCTGAGTGGGTGCAAGCAATGAATCATGAATATAATGCTCTTCTTGCCAATGGTACATGGTCTCTTGTTCCTTTACCTGTCTCTAGATCATCTATTGGTTGCAAGTGGGTGTTTCGAATCAAGGAGAATCCTGATGGCTCCATCAACAAATATAAGGCTAGGCTTGTAGCCAAGGGTTTTCATCAACAATTTGGCTTTGATTACAATGAAACCTTTTCTCCTGTGGTCAAACCTATTACTGTGCGCATCATACTCACCTTAGCTTTGTCTCATGGCTGGCCCTTGAAGCAACTTGATGTTAATAATGCCTTTCTCAATGGGGAACTCTTGGAAGAAGTCTATATGACTCAACCTCCTGGCTATGAGGTTTCTGATCGATCCTTGGTTTGCAAGCTGAATAAAGCCATTTATGGGCTTAAACAGGCTCCTAGAGCTTGGTTTGAAAAGTTTCAGGCAGCCTTGCATCAGCTTGGTTTTGTTTCTAGCAAGTGTGATCCTTCTCTCTTCATTCTTCGCAAAAATGGTCACTGCATTTATGTGTTGGTCTATGTAGATGATATTATCATCACTGGTAGCAATTCTGATTTGATTCAGCACCTGACAGAGCAGTTGAACTGCAAGTTTGCTCTTAAACAACTAGGCACTCTTGATTACTTTCTTGGCATTGAAGTCAAGTCTCTTTCCAATGGTCGGTTGTTTCTATCTCAGTCCAAGTATATCAAAGATGTGTTGCATAAGGCTGGTATGACAGACTCAAAGAGTATCTCTACACCCATGCCAAGTGGTTGTAAACTTAGCAAGCATGGTTCCAATCATGTTTCTGATCCCTCTCTTTACAGGTCCATAGTAGGAGCATTGCAATATGTCACTCTTACTAGACCTGAAATTGCCTTTAGTGTTAACAAGGTTTGTCAATTTCTTTCTCAACCTCTGGAAGAACACTGGAAAATTGTTAAGAGGATTCTTCGTTATCTTAAAGGCACCATCTCCTTTGGACTTCTGCTTCATGCTCCTTCAAGTCTACAGCCTCTGTCTCTTGTAGGCTTCTGTGATGCTGACTGGGGCTCAGATCCTGATGATAGAAGGTCTACCTCTGGTGCTTGTGTGTTCCTAGGCTCTAATCCCATTTCTTGGTGGGCAAAGAAACAAACTCTGGTAGCTCGTTCTAGTGCTGAGGCTGAATATCGCAGTCTAGCACATACTGCTGCTGAAATTCTTTGGGTTCAATCACTGTTACATGAATTGCAAGTTCCCATTCGAGTTCCCATAATCTACTGTGACAATCAAAGTACTGTTGCTCTTGCTCACAATCCAGTTCTTCACTCCCGAACCAAGCATATGGAACTTGATGTTTTCTTTGTTAGAGAAAAGGTGATTGCAAAATCTCTTATTGTTCAGCACATTCCTGGATCCTTACAGGTTGCTGACACCTTCACAAAGCCATTGTCTGTTGCTCGATTTGGTGATCTTCGGGACAGGATTAAAGTGTTTGATCTTGCTCTTTTACTTCATCCACCATGAACTTGAAGGGAGTATATTAGTGATCTTTTTATGGCTCTGGTTGGTTCTGGTTACCCTCCATGAACTTAAGGGGGCGAATATTAGAGTATATGTGAAAGTATATGTGAAAGCTTCCTAACAGTGAGGTGGTTCAACAACCTCTCAACCTCCTAACAACTTCCCTGGATTTATGGGAATTAGTTTCTACTCCTTTAACTGATGTAACTGATCCTACTTACTACTATAGTATATAACTCTCTCTGTATGTACGTTTAGCTAAAATGAAATATATCACACTTTATGAATCATATTCTTTCTCTCTAGTTTTCTCTCTGGCTTTCTGTTTCTTCCTTGCTTCCTTGGCTTTCGTTTAAGCCACACTTAATTAAAATGCGGAATAACTTTTCTTTAATTCAATTATGACGTCATTAACCTTAGCCAACTTGATTACTTAATCAATTTCATAAAATACTGCCTGTATGTAAATTGCAAGACAACTAACTGAAATACCTCATGAATAAATATAGAGTGAGTATCTAAAGCCGCAGGACTACAACACATAGCCTGGGTCAAAATCCTAATACTTTAATTACAACTTCAATTAAAAGACAATAACAAAACCATGTGGCATGGACAAACCCCATGCTCACCAAATAAGGCACAATGCCCAACAACAGTCTCAGCATAATATCATAATCAAAGCGGGAAAACATAAACAGCAGTCAAATCCAGCATGTCAGCATATCATAATATCAACTCAGCTCTGGCCTCAGCATGTAACACAGCATGCATAAACCACATCCCCATGGGATATGGTGGAACCACAAAATGGCTAAACCGAGGACACGAAAGCTTACCTTGCAAGCAATCAATCCAAGCCAAGAGTCCTCACCGCTTAAGGTCCAACACAGCAGAAATCACAATCTGATTTAGACCAGCGATCATATCAATAACATAGCTCGTACGCATAAACATAAAGACTACGTTTCTTTGTTATGTTTTACGTCTTAAGGCTTCCCACCAAGCCACAAGCCCTTTGTCCCTTGATTCTGACTTAATTAAGTGTTTACAGAAGTTCAACTCCATCAAAATAGGGTCCACAAACCCATAACTCCGATGTGTATGAACAATACCTCACTGTTCTTCGGAAATCCAGAATATCCGGATATATGTCGGGGGCATATCCGGATATCCATATCCGGATATCTCCAACCCCATATCCGGATACCAATATCCGGATATCTCGTGACAGAATGCAGTTTCTGCATTTCGCGAGATATCACTCCCAAGGTTCCATTTTATTAAAACTGCAGTTGTAATTCTTTACCCAAAATTCTGAGATTTTAATATGTTAAACTAGACCTCACAAGCTTTCCAACGACATATCTTATGTCTCAATCGGAGTTGTATAACTCCGGTTATAATTTTCGCAAAGTGACTGCTGCCAACTGAATTTCCAGCAACCAAGATGCGACTTTAAACTAACACTGAGATCAAACCACTTATCCAATGGCAACGAAATTTTACAGGGTTATATCCTTATGTGTTAGCTACACATAGGTCCAAACGGCACTCGATTTGGAGCTCTGTAGCTCAAGATATCGAATTTTTACCGAAACAAGTTCGTTGTTGTCCCCATATCCGGATACCATATCCGGATACTGATATCCGGATATCTGCTCGACAATATCCGGATATCTCACGACAGAATGTAGTTTCTGCATTTTCATGAATATCCAATCCATAGGTTCAACTTTTTAACCGATTAAAGGCACTTAAACATGTATTTCTAGGTGTGTTTAACCTACCCCACCCTTAAGTTATTAACTTAACTCATTACATGCATCAAGGTTCCATTTTTAAGCATCTAAACACAAGTTCAAAGGTTGATGCACTTACCAAAGCTTAAAACAAAGCAACAATGGCTCTTGGAGCTCCCAAATAGACCCCTCAAGTTCTGACCTTGGTCCAGAAACGAAAATGGACAACCAAGGTTGGTCCTTTCTCCAAAAAGGTGGCTCCTTGAAGCCTCCAATGGCATGAACAATTAGCTCACAACAAGGAAGACAATATCTCAGCCCACTAAACACCCCTCAACCAGCCCCTCAACTCAGAAAAGCTGCATCTCCTCCTCACAAGATACACACTCTAGTGTTTACAAGAAGAGAAAGGAAGGATCATGGAGAAAAATGTTCCAAGACTCAAGAAATGGTGAAGGAGGGTCAATGGAACAGTGTTAGGTGTGCTGATCAGCCCCCCACTCCACGTATAGAAATTAGGTATTTAGGGTTTTGTGCCATAAGTTGGTATATATAGGCATTTAAGCCATATCGCGCAGTATTAGCCTTAATAGCAACGCAAAAAATCTTGATCCCAAACTTTGGAATCTAGACCTACACATTTTTATAAGATTTTTCATATTTTTATTTTATTTTTCGGAGCACCTTTCCGGTACGCGCTTTTCCATAGCCAGTATCAGTTCTGGCATCAGATTACATTATTTTGACTTGAAACTTGTTTTACAAGTCCTACATAATATTCTAGTAATTATCATGCATTTGTTATAATTTTCCGGGATACTTTTCCGGTACGCATTTATACCGGGTAGCAGAACCGGTATCTGCGCTTTTCTTCCGAAAAGCGACTTTCAGCATTTTTACTCATTCATTATAATTATTTAAGCCCAATAATAATTATTAAGGTCAATTATGGAATCATTTCCTAATTATCATAATTAATTCACTAATTACCTTAATTAGCGGTGCAGGTTCTTACAATGGTCTTTTTATAATACATTATATTCTCTAACAATGTATATATATATATATATATATATATATATATATATATATATATATATATATATATATGTGTGTGTGTGTGTGTGTGTGTATGTGTGTGTGTCATTTTTTCTACAGTCAATGTAGATAACTTATCTACAGTGAGACTAAAACGATGTTGTTTGGAGGCGGAAATCAAAATATTTTTGTAATTATAATTTATTTCAGGGTTATAATAGTCTTTTTCATTATAATTTTTTAATTTTTCAACCCAAAATGACGTCGTTTTGGGAGAGAATGTAGATAACTTATCTACATTCACTTTAGAAACATTAAAGCCTATATATATATATATGGTAAAATCATTTCTGCAGCCGCTTTACGTAAAACAACGATAGGTATATGGTTATGATTTCCCACATTTAATGCTTTCATCATTTGTTTTGTTATGATTCACTGCATTTAATGATTTCAAGTATATATATGGCAAGTATTTAATTGTTGCACGTACAGCAGCTGCAGAAATGTAAACCCCTATATATATATATATATATATATATATATATATATATATATGTGTGTGTGATATCATTTCTGCAGTCGCTTTACGTACAGAAATGGCAGGTGTATGGTTATGATTCCCCTAATTTAATGCTTTCACGTATATATATGACAAGTATTTGATAGCTGCACGTACAACAGCTGCATATATATATATATATATATATATATATATATATATATATATATATATATATGGGACAAAATATCTATCTAATTTTTTTATGTCCGTCTTACCTACTCATTTTTAATTGTTAGATCAGAATCTCAACTAACCGTTTATTTTCGCCAAATTTTGAAATTTGACACCAAATCCTAACCGTTTATTTTCGCCAATCAACGACTATCATTTATTGAGAATCAAACTTATTAATTAATAATTAATTCCTAATAAATAATAATCATCGATTAGCGGAAATCAACTATTAGGATTTAGTGTCAAATTTCAAAGTTTGAAAGACGTCAAATGATTTTATCCATATATATATTTCCTGGGATTTACATTTCTGCAGTTGCTATACGTGCAGCAATCAAATATTTGTCATATATATACGTGAAAGCATTAAATGCAGGAAATCATAACCATACAAAAGATGAAAGCATTAAATGAGGGGAATCATAACTAGGGGTGTAATTAGGCCAGGCCGGGCCAGGCTTTGGCCTTCATGGCCTAGGCCTACACAAAAAAATGTTGAGCCTATCTGGCCTATAAGCATATCAAAGGCTTAATTTAAAGGCCAAGCCTGTCCTGTTATTAAAAAATAAAAAGCCTACATGGCCTATGAGGCCTTTTAGGCCTACCATGTTCAAAATTAAATTTAAAAGAAAAATGAAATATCTCATTCATTAAACAATATTTTATAGTTTGGGTCCAAATTATTAAAATTCTACAACAAATTTTTTAACAAGAACACAGATTATAAAAATTCATGACAACAAATAAATAATAAATATTAGGTTAAGTTATCTAACTTTTACAATAAATAAAATATTTTTTATTTAAATATTAAATAGGCCGACCTACAGGCTAAAAGACCAGACATTTTATTTTCAGCCTGCGGCCTTATTTCTAAATAGGCTAATCCACAAGCCTTAACCTGTTCTATTTACCTCGTAGGCCAGGGCAGACCAGGTCTTTTGTAGGCCAGACCATAGGCCCCTGTAGGTCGGCCTGGCCCATTTACACCCCTAATCATAACCATATATACACCTGTTGTTGTTTTACGTAAAGCAGCTGCAGAAACGATTTTACCATATCTCCTATATATAAATATATATATATATATATATATATATATATATATATATATATAGAAAATTATTTCTCCAATCACCGGAGATAAAGTTATCTTTAGTGAGCTCAAAACGACGTCGTTTTGAGGTTATAAGATTAAAAAGTTATAATGATAAAGACTAATATAACCCTGCAATATATTGTAATTACAAAAATACATTGATTTCCTACCCAAAATGAAGTTGTTTTGGGTTCACTGGAGATAACTTATCTCCATTAACTGGAGAAATCTTTTACCTATATATATATATATATTTACATTTCTGCAGCTGCTATATGTGCAGTAATCAAATACTTGCCATATATATATATATATATATATATATATATATATATATATATATATATACATACGTGAAAGCATTAAATGCGGAGAATCATAACCATATAAAATATGAAAGCATTAAATGTGGAGAATCATAACCATACACTTGTCGTTGCTATACGTAAAGTGGTTGTAGAAATGATTTTGCCATATATATATATATATATATATATATATGTATGAAAAACATTTTCTCATGTTACATGAGAATTCAACTCTCATTTTAGTGATCATTCGATTTGTGTGCAAAGCTTTTCTTTTCTTTGTCTTTTTTAATAAATATGGGCCCACCACTAGTTGAGTCAAAACATGATAATTTAATTCTCATGCAACATGAGAAAATCAAATCCTATATATATATATATATAGGAAAATTATTTTTTCATGTTGTTGGAGATTGTTTTATCATGTTGTGAGGTATCGAAATTCGTTCAATCTTCTTTTTTATTTTTTAATTTTTTAACAAGTGGAGGGACCCACCACTTGTTGTGTCTATAATATGAGAGATGTTATCTCATGTGAAATGAGAAAAGAAAAACACACACATATATATATATATATATATATATATATATAGGCAGAGTTATATTTACAAACTCTAACAAACTATATTATGTTCTCCCGAGAGTAAATATTTTAATTTATAAAAAATTTAAGAAAAATTTGTAAACAGATAATTTGTGTGTTATGACCAATGTAGTGTCCACTTGCAGCCTCAGTGATTAAAATTTTTAAATCAAGTTTCAATTTTGGGTCTTTTTTGAAACAACATGATTCTCAATGTCTCGTAAGCGGGGAGCAATGTAATTCGCAGGGGCCTATCATCGGAAAACTTCGAAAGTCATGATGCCGTGGATGTATAACACCTCAAATATTTAAATGTGTATTTTAATATTATATGGTAAAATGAAAGTTGATGGATTAGTGAAAATCCAAGTATTATGGCCAAAAGGGGCAAAAAGGGCAAAATGGTAATTTGCCAACCGTGTGTTAAGAGGCTTAAATATTGAGTTAGAGAGTTCAAATGACAAAAGTAAGGTTGGAAATGGAATCAGGGCGAAAAATTGAGTAAATAGGCAAATTTGGGAAAAATCGATGAATTGTAATTTTTAAGTGTTAAAATACTGAGTTGTGAGTGTACCGATAGGTGTGAAATTTTTATCATCATTTTGGAGAAAGAAAAATATGTTATGGACTGGAAAAATATTTAGATTAAGGATTTGTAATCGGAAATTTTATTGGAGTAAAAGTTAGATCGCGTGTGGGACCCGTGTGACCGAAGTCACTTGGCCCCACCTCCTTTTCTTCTTTCTTTTCCTTCTTCTTCCCTCCCTCATCCGTGCGCTCACAGTGAGCAAAAGAGACCAAAACCCATTTTCTTCACTTTTCTCTCATTTCTTCGTTTCTCCACCGAATCGCTTGGTTTTGGTGTTGAAATCTATCGTAAACAACCTTCCAAAGCCATTGGTAGCATCTAGAAGCCTTGAATCCACCTCTTTGGCCACGTTTTTGGCAAAGTCAGATCCGACCCATAGGAGTTCTTGATGATTTCTTGGAGTTTTGAGCTTCAAATGGTTTAGTGGAGCCTTGGTGGTGATCATACTACCCATTGTAAGTATATTTGTGGTCTTTTGATAGTTGATTCCATAGATCTATGAATATGTGTTCAAAGCTTTGATTTTAGATGTGTGATGATAGAGAGCCCAAATGCAAAAATGCTATTAGATGAAAAGGCCTTAGAATCATGTTTGTAAGCTAGAAATGCTATGTTAAATTTTGGTGAAAAATCTAGGTTTTTAACTTAGAGAATTTTGAGGAATTTCGATGAAAAATGAGTTTTTGTGTAATTGGGATTTGATGATTGTTGTAGGGTGCCTCACACGGTTGGATTTGAGAAAAGTTGATTTGGAGCATACGTTTGGAACGGTGTTGCTCGTGTTAAGGTAAACTCTTGGAACTTGGGTTTAATCCCTAGTGAGCTCCACCACACCTAGAGGAAGGTTGTGGTTGGATTGTGTGTTTATGACATGGTGTGTTTGTGTGCTTGTATGCATATTACTTGTGTTTCGTGAAAAATTGTTTGGTCACTGGCCAGTTGACGTGTGTTTGGTTTGGACATCCGCTGGATTCGTCCTACGGGAGAATGCCAGTTGGAGATGCCATGGTGTTGACTCTGGGAGCGACATCAGGATGATCCAAGCGGGGGACGTCCGCCGGATAGGGCTCATGAGGAGTTCCGGTTGGGTATTGCCATGGAGTCGTCTCAACCATGGGAGAGGCGCCAGGACTGTCTCGGGAGTTATATGATGGAGTCCTTGAACATGAATCCATGAGTGGATGTTCTTGGGTGTCTCCAGGTGGATGGTGATATTGTCTTACTTGCATAGCATATTATGTCATTTTGATACATTTTAGTGAGCCATGGAGTGGAGAGAGCCTCTAGCTCCATTGGTTTACTGAGATATATCCGTATATCTCACCCCGTGTTTGGGGGACCACATTTCAGGTCACTATGAGCCGGGAGGAGCTTCGGGCAAGAAGCCCGTATAGTGGACGTTGGATTGGCATGCGGTGCATATGGATTGCATGGCTTTTTGGAGGAGTTTATGGAGTGCACATAGCATACCATTAGTATTTTGAGACTTAGGTCATGAACATATTGCATGATGCTATTTTCCATGCTTTTGTTAGTGTTCATGGTCATATGCTAAGTCTTATTATGTTTTATTATTCATGGCTTGGATAACTGTATATTTTGAGTGAGCATGGGACTTGTCCATTGCCACATTCATAGCCTTGAAGTCTTGATGTGTAATGATGTAAAAAAATGGTCCATATGTACATGTAAATGGCCATTATTTGAGAATGATGTAATTGATGTTAAACTTAAGGGAAATGCATGATGGAAGGGCCTAGAGCCAACATTAGGACATGATTATGTGTTATGTGGAGTACCAAGGGATTAGGGATGGATTACACACCCTTTTTGGGGCTCAAAACAGCTGTAATCTGTCATTTTGCTGCATAGTAATCGATTACCCAAGCATGGTAATCGATTACCATGCAACAGGGGACGAAAATTGGCTACTGTCTTCACTGGTAATCGATTACTGAGGCTTGGTAATCGATTACCATGTGAGGTAATCGATTACCCAAGGTTGGTAATCGATTACCAGAACAGAGGAGGTCAAAATTTGGCTACTGCCTCATTTTTGACAGGTGGTAATCGATTACCACCCACTGGTAATCGATTACCACAGTGAAATTTTTAAAAAATCAGGTTTTTCTTGACTTAAAGAAAGGGGCATAACTTGATGGGTAGAACTCCAAATGATACGTGGTTTGAAACCACGCGTAGACAACGTAAAGGACTACAACTTGGTAAAAGATGAGAGTAAGATGGTGAGTTTAAATGAAATGAATAAAAAGAATGATCTATGATGTTAGAAAGTGTATGATTCCGCAAATGGCATTTACAATTATAGTGTGGTTTTAATTGATTACGGAAAATGTATTTATGAAAAAGAAAAGGAATATGTTAAAAGAAAAATTTGCCCGTAATTTAATTAACCTAATCACTGTGATTGTAACTGCGCTTAATATCATAATCAATGTTAACAATACCGGTGTACAACGGGCTGTTACATTTTATGGTATCAGAGCAGTTTTGTTTAGGGAACTCTGATTGTTGTGTGTGATGTATCTTGTGTGCCATAGCTATCTGTGAACTATTTATGATTAATGTATATGTGATTCCTCAGTGTGGGTCTGATCAGCTCATTCCTTTGTGTTACATGTACAGATATCATGAGTAGGGCACGAGGTCGCCGTGGGGCACGGGGTGCAGGTCATTTGCCACCGGATCCGATCACTGCAGCACTGAATGCTCTGCAGGCGGAAACGGCTGCAAACAGAAATGTGACAGAGAACCTGATGAAAGCAAATCAGGATATGATGCAGGCCTTTATGGCTGAGTTGAGGGCGGATAGAGGTCGTCCTAGGAGGGAAGATACACCTCCGCATACGGCTACGGTGACTCCTACACCGACGCCATCTGTTACTCCTCAACAGGGGGAGAGTGGGGCTAGTCACCACACTGGTGAGGCTAGTCATCATACTACTACGGATCCTAGTTATGTTCCTGATCCGTCATCTGTTGCCCAATCTACTGGGGCTGCTGGGCAAGTTATTGATAATGCTGATGATGAGCGTAGGCTCATATCTTTTAGGAAACATAAGCCACCCGCATTTCTGGGGTCAAGGGACCCAAAGGAGGTCACTGCTTGGTTGAGGGGCATGGACAAGATTTTTCAGGTTATGAGATGCCAAGATCCGCAGAAGTTGTTATATTCTGTCTATATGCTGGAGGGTGATGCCCAGGAGTGGTGGGACAATGTGTCTCGCCCATTTATTATTCAGGGTGAGGTCCTTACTTGGACTATGTTTGAAGGATTATTCCATGAAGAATATTTTCCCCGCGATGTTCGGGAGGCTAAGCAAGGTGAATTTGATAATCTGGTACAGGGAGTGATGACTGTTGATGCCTATGTGGCGAGATTTAATGAACTTGTCAAGTTTGCTAATTATGGAGGTACTCTACCTACTCCGGAATTCCTGTCAGCTAAATTTCAAAGAGGGCTGAGTGAGAAGATTGCTAAGAGGATGTCAAATACCGCAGTGAGAAACTTTGCTGATTTGGTGACCCAATGTAAAGGGTCGAGACTGTTTATGGGAGGTATCCGAAATCCGATTCTACAAAAGAGCAAGATGTTAAGAGGACACCTGGTCCTTCTGGTAATACCAACAGAGGAGGTTTTAATAATAGAGGTAGGGGGTTGCATGTGAGGCAGCCTCCTGGTCAGTTCAAGAGGGGTGGAAATACTGGTGGTGGTGGTGCTGCGATTAGATATCCTACCCCACAATGTGGGAAGTGTGGTAAATACCACAAAGGTGTGTGTGGTGCTGATCCGTCGGCTTGTTATAAATGTGGTCGGAATGGCCACTTTGCTAGAAATTGTCCATCTTCTTCGGGGCAGGCTGCGAATCTGCAGGCCTTGCCGCCAGCTACTACTACTACTGCTGCTCCTATTGCTGTTGTTCCTACTGTGGGACGAGTTTATACTACAAATGCGCAACGTACTGAAAAGGCTCCGAATTTGGTTAAAGGTATAATTTTTCTATCTAATGTTGATTTATCTGTGTTGTTTGATTCGGGAGCAACACATTCATTTGTGGCGGACTATGTGGCTAAGGCGTTGGACTTAAAGGTAACACGGATGGTTCCTCCGATGCGAATTACTACTGCTACAGGAGAGGTTAGTGAGTCGTCTTGGATTTGTGAAGATGTAAAGTTCACTTATTTAGGCAGGGGTTACACCATTGATTTAATTATCTTACCCCTGGCCTCTGTCAATTTGATTTTGGGGATGGATTGGTTGTCTCGGAACTGCGCAATGATTGATTGCTGCGGGAAGAGGTTGTTGCTATCTCACGAGAGGCCGTCTGTTTGTCCGTCTTTGTATTTGTCTGTCAGTCAGACTGTGAAAGCCTTGAAGGCTGGAGATCTGGGTTATGTCTTGTTGGGCGGATTGGTGGGTGATAAAAAGGAAGAGATTTCTGCTATTCCAGTTGTTAATGAGTTTGAAGATGTATTTCCGGATGAGATACCGGAATTCCCACCTGAGAGAGAGATTGAATTCTCGATTGATTTATTGCCTGGTGTGGGGCCGATCTCCTTGGCTCCATATCGGATGTCGCCACTTGAGTTGGCTGAATTGAAGAAACATATTGAAGAACTGTCTGCGAAGAATTTTATTAGGCCGAGTGTGTCTCCGTGGGGAGCACCGGTGATATTTGTAAAGAAAAAGGATGGTAGCATGAGATTGTGCACTGACTACCGACAGCTGAATAAAGTGACTATTAAGAACCGGTACCCATTACCGCGTATTGATGATTTATTAGATCAGTTGAGGGGTGCCTGTGTATTTTCAAAGATTGATCTCCGGTCCGGATATCACCAGATTCGGATTAAACCGGAGGATGTACCTAAAACAGCTTTCCGATCCAGATATGGACATTTTGAGTATCAAGTGATTCCTTTCGGGCTTACTAATGCCCCGGCGGTGTTCATGGACTATATGAACCGCATTTTTAAACCGTATTTGGACCAGTTTGTAATTGTGTTCATTGATGACATTTTGATCTATTCTAAGAGTAAAGAGGAGCACATGGACCATTTGAGGACTGTGTTGCAGGTGTTGAAAGACAAGAAACTGTATGCTAAACCGTCTAAGTGTGAAGTCTGGTTGTCTGAGGTGCAATTTTTGGGTCATGTTATTTCTGCAAGTGGTGTTGCAGTGGATCCAAGCAAGATTGAAGCGGTGAGTGACTGGGAACGACCAAAGACTGTGACTGAAATTAGAAGTTTTCTGGGGCTTGCTGGCTATTATCGCCGATTTATACAGGGGTTTTCTGCAATGGTTCTACCGTTGACCCGATTGACACGAAAGGATACTCCTTTTGTGTGGACCCAGGAATGTGAGGACTGTTTTCTGCTACTTAAAGAGAAATTGACTACTGCTCCGGTGTTGACTCTACCTGATCCGGAGGGTGAGTTTGTATTATATTGTGACGCTTCTAAGAAAGGTTTAGGGAGCGTGCTGATGCAGGAAGGAAAAGTGATTGCATATGCGTCTAGGCAGTTAAGGCCACATGAAGAAAATTATCCGACGCACGACTTGGAACTTGCTGCTATTGTGTTTGCCTTGAAAATTTGGAGGCATTTTCTGTATGGGATGAAGTTTGCTGTGTTCAGCGACCATAAAAGCTTGAAATATTTATTTGATCAGAAGGAGCTGAATATGAGACAGCGTAGATGGGTTGAATTTTTAAAAGATTATGACTTTGAGCTGAAATACCACCCGGGAAAGGCCAATGTTGTGGCAGATGCATTGAGTAGGAAGTCTGTTAACTTATCTCATATGATGATGTGGGACAATGAAGTGATTGAGCAATTCCGTGATATGAAAATAACGGATTTCTTTGCAGGAAGAATGTGTGATATGGAGTTGACTCGGATTGAGAACGAGCTGCACGAGAAGATTAAAGAGACTCAGATTCGCAATGAAAGTATAAAGTATTTGAAAGGCCAGAGTGGCATATCTGTTAATGAACAGGGACTATTATTATATCAGGGCAGGATTGTTGTGCCCAAGGAACTTGCAGAGGAAGTTATGACTGAGGCCCATAAGGGTCAATATTCTATCCACCCAGGTGCCACAAAGATGTACCAAGATTTGAAAGTTAAGTTCTGGTGGCCTGGTATGAAAAGGGATGTTGCCGAGTACGTGTCTAAGTGCTTGGTTTGTCAGAAAGTGAAAATAGAGCATCAGAAACCTGCTGGATTACTTCAGCCGCTGGATATACCTGAATGGAAATGGGAAAGTATTTCAATGGATTTTGTTGTTGGATTGCCGAGAACTCAAGCTGGTTATGATTCGATTTGGGTTATTGTGGACCGACTTACGAAGTCTGCACATTTTCTACCAGTACGAGTAGACTACACCACAGAGAAGTTGGCTACACTGTATGTGAAGGAGATTGTTAGACTCCATGGGATACCGATTAGCATTGTGAGTGATCGGGACCCGAAGTTTACTTCACGATTTTGGGGAGCTTTGCAGCAGGCTTTTGGCACTCAGCTTCGGCTGAGCACTGCTTATCACCCGCAGACTGATGGTCAGACTGAGAGGACCATACAGACACTTGAGGATATGCTGAGAGCATGCACACTGGAACAGGGTAATGCTTGGGATAAGTACTTGCCACTGGTGGAGTTTTCTTATAATAACAGTTTTCATTCCAGTCTGGGTATGGCACCATACGAGGTTTTATATGGCAGGAGGTGTCGTACGCCCACTTGTTGGACTGAGGTAGGCGATAAAGAAAGATTTGGTCCGGATTTTGTGCAGGAAACGACAGTGCAAATTGAAATGATCAGAGAAAAATTGAAACAGGCACAGAATCGGCAGAAAGCTATTATGACAATAAGCATAGACCGCTGGAATTTGAGGAAGGTGACCATGTATTTGTACGTTTGTCGCCGGTCACAGGTGTTGGCCGTGCGTTGGGTGTGAGGAAGCTGAGTCCACGGTTCATTGGGCCATATCAGATTATGAAAAGAGTAGGATTGGTGGCCTATCAGCTTGCCTTACCCCCGCAGTTGTCTAATTTACATGATGTTTTTCATGTGTCGCAGTTGCGACGTTATGTTCCGGATGAATCACATGTGGTGATGCCGGATAATATTGAAATCAGGGAGAACTTGAAGACTCCCATCGGTCCTATTGCAGTATTGGACCGCAGTGAAAAGAGACTAAGAAGTAAAGTGATTCCCATGCTGAAGATTCAGTGGGAAGGCCGCACACCTGAGGAGGCTACTTGGGAGCGGGAGGACGAGATTCTCCGGCTGTATCCTGAGTTAGTGAGCAGGTATGATTTAATTTTGCGGACAAAATTTCAAAAAGGTGGGGTGAATATAACACCTCAAATATTTAAATGTGTATTTTAATATTATATGTTAAAATGAAAGTTGATGGATTAGTGAAAATCCAAGTATTATGGCCAAAAGGGGCAAAAAGGGCAAAATGGTAATTTGCCAACCGTGTGTTAAGAGGCTTAAATATTGAGTTAGAGAGTTCAAATGACAAAAGTAAGGTTGGAAATGGAATCAGGGCGAAAAATTGAGTAAATAGGCAAATTTGGGAAAAATCGATGAATAGTGAATTTTAAGTGTTAAAATACTGAGTTGTGAGTGTACCGATAGGTGTGAAATTTTTATCATCATTTTGGAGAAAGAAAAATATGTTATGGACTGGAAAAATATTTAGATTAAGGATTTGTAATCGGAAATTTTATTGGAGTAAAAGTTAGATCGCGTGTGGGACCCGTGTGACCGAAGTCACTTGGCCCCACCTCCTTTTCTTCTTTCTTTTTCCTTCTTCTTCCCTCCCTCTCCGTGCGCTCACAGTGAGCAAAAGAGACCAAAACCCATTTTCTTCACTTTTCTCTCATTTCTTCGTTTCTCCACCGAATCGCTTGGTTTTGGTGTTGAAATCTATCGTAAACAACCTTCCAAAGCCATTGGTAGCATCTAGAAGCCTTGAATCCACCTCTTTGGCCACGTTTTTGGCAAAGTCAGATCCGACCCATAGGAGTTCTTGATGATTTCTTGGAGTTTTGAGCTTCAAATGGTTTAGTGGAGCCTTGGTGGTGATCATACTACCCATTGTAAGTATATTTGTGGTCTTTTGATAGTTGATTCCATAGATCTATGAATATGTGTTCAAAGCTTTGATTTTAGATGTGTGATGATAGAGAGCCCAAATGCAAAAATGCTATTAGATGAAAAGGCCTTAGAATCATGTTTGTAAGCTAGAAATGCTATGTTAAATTTTGGTGAAAAATCTAGGTTTTTAACTTAGAGAATTTTGAGGAATTTCGATGAAAAATGAGTTTTTGTGTAATTGGGATTTGATGATTGTTGTAGGGTGCCTCACACGGTTGGATTTGAGAAAAGTTGATTTGGAGCATACGTTTGGAACGGTGTTGCTCGTGTTAAGGTAAACTCTTGGAACTTGGGTTTAATCCCTAGTGAGCTCCACCACACCTAGAGGAAGGTTGTGGTTGGATTGTGTGTTTATGACATGGTGTGTTTGTGTGCTTGTATGCATATTACTTGTGTTTCGTGAAAAATTGTTTGGTCACTGGCCAGTTGACGTGTGTTTGGTTTGGACATCCGCTGGATTCGTCCTACGGGAGAATGCCAGTTGGAGATGCCATGGTGTTGACTCTGGGAGCGACATCAGGATGATCCAAGCGGGGGACGTCCGCCGGATAGGGCTCATGAGGAGTTCCGGTTGGGTATTGCCATGGAGTCGTCAACCATGGGAGAGGCGCCAGGACTGTCTCGGGAGTTATATGATGGAGTCCTTGAACATGAATCCATGAGTGGATGTTCTTGGGTGTCTCCAGGTGGATGGTGATATTGTCTTACTTGCATAGCATATTATGTCATTTTGATACATTTTAGTGAGCCATGGAGTGGAGAGAGCCTCTAGCTCCATTGGTTTACTGAGATATATCCGTATATCTCACCCCGTGTTTGGGGGACCACATTTCAGGTCACTATGAGCCGGGAGGAGCTTCGGGCAAGAAGCCCGTATAGTGGACGTTGGATTGGCATGCGGTGCATATGGATTGCATGGCTTTTTGGAGGAGTTTATGGAGTGCACATAGCATACCATTAGTATTTTGAGACTTAGGTCATGAACATATTGCATGATGCTATTTTCCATGCTTTTGTTAGTGTTCATGGTCATATGCTAAGTCTTATTATGTTTTATTATTCATGGCTTGGATAACTGTATATTTTGAGTGAGCATGGGACTTGTCCATTGCCACATTCATAGCCTTGAAGTCTTGATGTGTAATGATGTAAAAAAATGGTCCATATGTACATGTAAATGGCCATTATTTGAGAATGATGTAATTGATGTTAAACTTAAGGGAAATGCATGATGGAAGGGCCTAGAGCCAACATTAGGACATGATTATGTGTTATGTGGAGTACCAAGGGATTAGGGATGGATTACACACCCTTTTTGGGGCTCAAAACAGCTGTAATCTGTCATTTTGCTGCATAGTAATCGATTACCCAAGCATGGTAATCGATTACCATGCAACAGGGGACGAAAATTGGCTACTGTCTTCACTGGTAATCGATTACTGAGGCTTGGTAATCGATTACCATGTGAGGTAATCGATTACCCAAGGTTGGTAATCGATTACCAGAACAGAGGAGGTCAAAATTTGGCTACTGCCTCATTTTTGACAGGTGGTAATCGATTACCACCCACTGGTAATCGATTACCACAGTGAAATTTTTGAAAAATCAGGTTTTTCTTGACTTAAAGAAAGGGGCATAACTTGATGGGTAGAACTCCAAATGATACGTGGTTTGAAACCACGCGTAGACAACGTAAAGGACTACAACTTGGTAAAAGATGAGAGTAAGAGGGTGAGTTTAAATGAAATGAATAAAAAGAATGATCTATGAGGTTATAAAGTGTATGATTCCGCAAATGGCATTTACAATTATAGTATGGTTTTAATTGATTACGGAAAATGTATTTATGAAAAAGAAAAGGAATATGTTAAAGAAAAATTTGCCCGTAATTTAATTAACCCAATCACTGTGATTGTAACTGCGCTTAATATCATAATCAATGTTAACAATACCGGTGTACAACGGGCTGTTACAGGATGCTTCATAGATAGACAACAAACCAACAACCACAATAATAATAATAATAATAATAATAAGGGATTAGTGTTTGTCTTTTTAAAAGAATAATATTATGTTATTTTAGTCAAATTATTGTTTTTTCTAGTGAGAGAAATAGAAATTATGGTAGGAGAAAATGAGAGTTTTTTTGTTAATTTAAATATTAAAATAAAAAATAATGATTTTAACTAAAATGTTTATATTTTAAAAATAAATATTTTTTGGGTTTATCATCTATAATTTAACATGACCAGAAAAATTTCCAATACTCACAACATTTTGTGGGCCCCACAGCAAAAAAAATAAATAAATAAAACTCTGGCACGCAAAACGAATCTCTATAACATAACACAAACACTTTTCCTACGACATAACTCTTATAAAACCCATATTTTTTCCAAATAATAATAATAATAATGATAATAATAATAATAATAATAATAATAACAATAATAATATATACCAGTTACATGCGGGAGTTTCAAGTAGTGTACTCCATTTGTTAGACGTTTCATGTAGGAATAAAAAAGCAATTTACTTGGTTTATTTGTGTAAAAACATTTTTGTAAACACAGTTGAAACTGTATGATAAAATTTGGAAGACAACAAATCTTTACTGAAATACCTCAGTGACTATTTTTATATATTGGAAAAGAAACTACAATTGACAACTTATTACAAGATCAGTAGTTAAATCCCATCTCACCATCGTGAGTGGGAGACACATTGAATCAGCAAATAGCAACTATAGACATGATGCTTTGCACGTTTTTTTTATCAGCGAATACAGACTCAGTTAATAAAGGAAAATAACAAAAACTAGAACAACTTCTTAATCACAAAAACTCCATTTCCTAGCTCTTCCACAAATGAAACCAGTAAGCAGAATAGCCAATTTCCCTCTCCTTGCATTGGATAACTTTTTTTTCATACCCTCTCGATGCTCAAGTCATTCTGTAAGAACCACTTTAAGCTCCAGGGTGAAGTTAACTCAAACATGGCAATCTACTCCTATCGATGCTTTCTGATACGGCCACTTTGCAACAAGCAAACAAGCATGGACCTCAACATTTACATCAGCGTGGGCGATTTTCTTTTGCCAAGAGTCTTTTACATGCCAGAGGTCCAGCTCAAAACACAGCAAGTGATGGAAATATCTGGTTCTGCGGCAGCCTTGTTTTTGGTTTCTCTTGATGATTTTGCTGATGTTTTTTTCTTTCCATTGCCATCTGTTGCAAATAACAGCCCTAATCTTGGTAAGCAATCTTTAACAGTTTCGTAATCAATTAGAGAAAAAAGTAATGTGCTGCAAAAATTGAAGACATTTATCGATTGAACTTACTTAAGCCTAAGCATGGGTTCAACCAAGCTTACTTAATCCATAAGTTCTGTCAAATACCCAGATGTAGACGTAGATTTATCACAACAGCAACGAAACCCATAACCAAATACAACAAAAATCGAAGACCATACCTCTCCAAGTCGAACCCTAACGTCTCCAACACCATGCAATGCAGCAAAAAACCGTATGCCTTCTTCCTATGAGTTGGATGAGTGTCTGGAACACGGTCGCGACGTCCCTCTTGTGATGGTCGCTGAGCCCCAAACCTCGACAGCTCACTTCCAAAGACACAGAGTTTTTCATTTTTTTAAAATATGGTCGTTGCTAGTTCCAATCCTTTTGCTAGTTCCAATCCTTTTTTACATATGGTCGTTGAGTCAGGGTTATTTCAACTCTTTTTTGGAATCATTTTTACTTTATCTCATATTATTTTCCCATCTATATTTTACCTACGACCAAACATAGATTTTATAAATGCTACCTAATTTCCCCGGTAAATTTTCTTACAACCAAACAACTTTTTTTTTTACATTTTCCTATCAAACTCACTTCCTCCCATTTCCCTATCAATATCATTTCTCTATTATTCTTAAAATTTCTCCTAAACCAAACACCCTTAACGTTAGGGTTATGTGAGTGCTTGTCAATGGTTTGGTGCGTGCAAGTTTAATTGGGAGTGTTCATTTTCATACCCGCTTCAATTTCTTCGTTGATTCTGTTGCAGTGAGAAATGGGCACTTTCTGTTTTTGATTTTTTCGTCCAATAAAGAATCAAGATCCAAGCTTTTTCTTTTTTCCCTAGCGGATTTTTGATTTGGGATCAATATTTTTCCTCTTGCATTTTGGGCTTCGTAGTGCATTGAATTTGTGCGGCATTTACTGGAATTTGGACCCTGCGAACTGAACAAAGTGACATGCTGCGATGAAGCGTGGTGCCTGAACTCTTCGCCACACTGCTCATCACCATACAAGCTCCCATTAGCCTTTGTTGGCAAACCATTTCCTGAGTTTAGAGCCACCTTCTCATGGCCCATGCCAGGATTCAATTGTTTATCAGCATGGCAAACATCGGTTTTTGATTTCTTAGGAGTCCCTGATCTACATTGATCAGCATCCATCTTGCGTTTCAATTTAATATGCTTTCTATCACCTGCATATGGGTGAAAAAAAATTGACATTTTTAATTAAAGAATATCTATAATTGTTTATTAACAACACAAAAATAAATCTGAAATCACAAAATATCAACTCTGAAATGAACGAAATACCTCCATTTATGTGTTTTTCTTTCTCTTTAGGCATATCTTTCTCATCTATCAACTTCTTCATAGGGTCTGAGTCTGCGGGATGCTGATTCATGTCAATCAATCTTTTATTTTTTCTAGATTCTGGAGCATTGAGCTTTCCAGATTTTGACAATATGTTGATTCTTGGCATTGCCTTTTCCTTAATAACATGTTTCTTCCTTCCTTGATCAGACTTAACATCAGAGCCGGACTTCTTGAGACTCGGGCCACATTGCAAAGCATCAGCAGAGCTCACTCCAATTGCAGTTCCATTGGCATGGCTTTCCAAGGCATAAAGTGCATTTGTTGTGTCGTCCTGACTAAAGTCACAACTATTCATCCCAGGCCTAGCAATTTCAGAAGAACAATGAGGAGGCAATAATACATAGAGCACAAACAAATGTATACAATCATGGCGAAATAAAAAAAAAAGTAGTCCTATTATTGCTTAAAATACAGCATCAAACTAATTGTATACAATCATGGGGAAATAAAAAAAAAAGTAGTCATATTATTTTTTAAAATATAGCATCAAACTAATGGTATACCTAGCATAATATGATCATGCAAAATTCCAACCAAAATGAGCAATCAACTTACAGCCAATTTAGCATGCTACAGAACCATTTCTTTGGAAGCTGATTTGGCTTTATACCAGTAGGTAGAAGCCGCCACTGCTCGCAACTGTCACAACATACCCATTCTGCAATAAGTTGAGGTGTTGCTACTGCTGAAGCAATCATTTCAGGAGCAGGGCCATTTTCAGCAATATGAAATGAACCTGAAGCATCTTTTATGCATGGCCCATCTAGCAACTGGTTAACCACTTTATTGCCACTTGGTCTTTCCTTTGCTTTAGCCCCAAACACACTCTGTTTTTTAAAATTATTAATGTTAGCATCTTTCATAGCACTATTACCAGGAGGACCATCAACTTTCCATTCTGATTTTTTTTCTTTCAATGAATCTTTGTTACTATGTTTGACCTTTTTGTCCTTCAGTGACTTTGATTTATTCATTTTAATTCCATGAGTAAGGCCAATGCCAGCACTCCCTTTATCAGTTATCATTGCATCATTACTACCGCCAAAGCTATCTTTTCTTGCAACAGCCTCCGCTTTTCCAGGAATTTGAACACCTTTTGACTTATTTTTGCCCTCATATACATCTGTTACCTTCTGATGGGAAAAGGTTGATCTACCTTACATTTTAACATCATACTCAACCATTTTGGAAATCATGTTATCATACATTTTATCTGTCAACCATTCTGTTGTCTTGAATAACTTTTTCCTCTTCTATCAAGGAGAGAAAACTTTCATGTAGAGGTGATATTAGAACACCCCCGGGGATATGACAGGAAGTCATAACCTATATCATTAAATAAATGGTAAATACTTCAGTCTTTCTAATGGAATCAAACAGTATAGAAATGGAAAAGGTCCTCTACCTGAATAATGGCAGTTGGAGAATTTTCAGTATTCTCTTGAGATACAGGTGGCTTGCCTTCACTTTCCACAGGGCTGTTCCCCATTGAGGAAGATGGAGAGATATCAAGCCCAAGGTCACGATAAATTGCTGCCTTCTTTTGTGCTAAGATATGAGATTTCATTTTGATTGGAAACTTCAGCGGTCTTTGGTCAGTTGAATTTCCTGTCTTTTTTGTAGTATCATCTTTCAAATTGCATCTCTCAGCTGCATCACCGGAAGAAATTCTTCTTCCTTTCAACACTGAGTTATCTACTGAAGGTGCAACTGCTTTTCCAAGCCTCGCAGAAGGAGGCACATTTGAAGGTGCTTCGGTGTTATGAGACACAGCCTGAATAAAAACATAACCAACAGTGTTGAATTAAACTGTATTCCTTCCATTCCAACATATATGGCAGCATGTATTACCTTCCTATAAAATAGTAAAATAAACAAAAAACAATATTGATATACCTCAATGTGGACATTGATAGGAGATTTAGGTGAGTTGTGGTTTCTTTGTGGAATCTTTGAATGAGACCGAAAACAAGGAGAGCATTCATAGGTAGGTAAAAAGGAACCATAGCCACCAAATCTTGCACCTGAAAAATATTTTTCATATCTGAAAACATCACTTTTGTGGACGCAAAGACGGCTCTTTCATTTCTCACTACAAGCAATGACTTTATTATGCCACTTACCCAAATTCTCAGCAGTCACACCACCTTCAAAGTCCTTTTGAAAATGGCCCAGAGCATGTTGAATCCTCTCATCCTACAAGAAACAGGAAACAACTTCTTAGTCCTAATATTTTCATAATGAAATTTAACCAAGATGACTTTAAGGAAAAAATGGCATTCATCATTCATCAATAATAATCACAAGGAATATGAAGCATGATAATACAAGGAAACTTGAAGAATTGTCATTAGTTCATCTATTTTGATTTGTAGGTACTATCCTTATCAGAGGCTAAAATATAAATGCACATTAACAACGCAACAACAATATGATAAACATCTAGAAGATCAACTTGCATCAAGACCATTTCACACAAGAACTAATGGTACTGTGCATAAATTTATTTACTAGTTGTTGGTGATGGGTGTGGTAGATACAGTTACTTGGTAACTAGTAAACTATGCTTTTCACTCGTGAAGCAACATGATAAGCATCTCCAGCATCATTACGCCAACAAAATCAGTTCATGATATTTATAGGCAGTTTTCAAGGATTGATTCATTATGCCATGCCTGTTAGTTCACAAGTATCTCAAGACATTCTACATTGATGCTGAATTTCTTTTCCTTTAACAAACAATGTAGGTTTATTTATGAAGCCCAGTAATCAATAGTTGTCTTCAGTTGGTATTATATTTAGTCCCTACAGACAGAAGTTTAATTATGATAAATTCTATAACACTTTCATTCCCTATTTTCCTCAGGAAACAAATACGTTAATACATTGAAAGACCATGTTCAATGATAGTAGTACAATGAATCAAATTTTAGTGATCACCCAAAACATAAAACAACCCAAATTCAAATGGGAAAATTTTGAACTTGGTCAAAAGTGGATTCAAGTAAGCCCTTACAATGTAAGATGGAGAATCAAGGTAAACGTTGCCTTCATCAGTATCCTTATAATAGCAAGCCTCTCCTTCCTCGAGCTCAGTATGCGCTTCCATCACCACGAGCCACCAAAATTTTCTAGCCCTAAGCCAAACCACAGAATTCAAATAGTAACCCATTTACATTTGAACCTTCTCGGAAGTCCAGCATAACTTCAATAAAACCCCCAAAAAAGTGGCAAAAAAAAAACCCAAAAAAAAAACCCAAATTTATGAAAGAATGACCCGACCCACAGAAGCAAACACGAAACCCTCAAAAACCCAGAAGGGAAATCCGTAGAAAGGCACAATGATCAGGCCATAAGCCAACCTTTCATGTATATAAACCAGAATAAAAATCATTACTTGCATTAAAAATTCAATTTTTTTTGGCTTTAACCCCGCAACCTTGTAACAAGATGAGACGGTGGAGATCGGCGAAACCGATCAGTGACCACCGGAATGAATTTTGATGGCAAGTTCAAAACGGATTCCAAATCTTTCACTTCGCTCTCTGTGTATTTGATGTGTGCACACAGCAAAGAAAAAACTGGTCTCTGG